>CALYLW010000886.1:0-269995 GCA_944989445.1 Ampullaceana balthica | reverse complement strand
TATCTTATCTTATCTGTTTACAGACGCTCCTTCTATACAGAAGATTATTGCGTCCTACGCTTATCTATGGTCTGTGTCTAGTCCTGCATTTCTACTAGAGATTTAAATGTTGATAAAGTTTTGGTTTTCCTGGATTCTTCAGGCAACCCATTCCACGCCCGAATTCCGGACGGGAAGAAGGAAAACTTGTATGTGTTTGTTCTTGCATACGGAATAAGAAAGGTGTTTTTAACCTTATGTCTATCTGAGGGTTGTATTAAGTTATCTTTGTGTTGTATTTCTAAATTAGAATTAATTGCTTTATGTATGATTACTACTTTGCTTTTGGTTCTTCTATCCTCTAGTGTTTCAAGGTTTAATGATTTAACTAATGGTGTTATTCTTGTCAGTTTCGAATATTCTCCAGTAATGAATCTGGCAGCTCTTTTTTGAATTTGTTCTAGTTTATCAATGTTTTCTTTGGTGGATGGGTCCCATACAGAAGATGCATATTCTAGTACAGGTCTCACCAAAGTGAGGTAGCATTTTAGTTTTATATCTCTATTACATTTGTTAAAGTTTCTTTTTATAAAGCCTAAGGTTTTGTTTGATTTTTTAATAACTTCATTGACATGGGGATTCCATGATAATTTCTCATTTATTAAGACTCCTAAGTATTTTGCATCTTTAGTTTGGGTCAGTTCTTTTCCATGAATGAAATAGTTTGAATTTATTTGTTTCTTTTTCTTTGTTACTCTTAACAGTTGACACTTTTCTGGGTGGAAAGAGTTACTCCAGTTAGTTTCCCATTTTATCAATTCATCTAAGTCTTTTTGTAAAATTTTGCTGTCTTGTTCTGATTTAATTGTTCTATAGATTATACAATCATAACCTAACTTTTGTACCTGTTGAGATGTTGGGTAAATCATTTATATAAATTAAAAAGAGTAAGGGACCTAGCACAGTTCCTTGTATTATTATTATATATTATTATCCATTTATTCTCTATTCTGTGCTTTAAAATAACGTACATATATATTTAAACGATTTAAAAATTCCTAGAAAAACTTTCACGGTCTTATCAAGCATTATGTCAAAATAATCTGATATATTAGGAAATGAAATGTCTAATTACAACTTATATGTACACCAGTCGCCATAAATCCGACTGAACGATTGCGTGCTGCCCTAATTGTTACATTGTCACAGGAAGGCGATTAAGTCAGACACAGCAGGATTTCTGTCATATTGAATATTTTTCATGTAACGATCGCAGTAAAATATGGCGTGATAGCCAGCAGAGGTAATAAAAGTTGTGGGTTAATGAGCAGACACTACTACTCGAAAGTTCGTTAGCACCAATTTAATTAGCCCCTTCATTAGTTGTAGTTCATTGATGTTTTTTTAATACTGTATTTCACAGAAATTAAGGGGTTATATTTCAACCAGAGGTGTACTGAGGGGGTAGGGGGTAACTGTTTACCCGGGCGCCAAGCAATGTTCCTTCTCAGGTACGTTGGTCCGTGTGCAAAGTAAAAAGTTCCGTGTGCAAAGTTGCACTGCATCCATTTTGTGTGTGATGTTTTTAAAAAATTTGCTGCGCTGTAATTGTAAACTACTGCGCTGCGTCGGTCAGATAGCTTAAAGGGAAAATTGACGCCAAGATATTTGGGCGCCAAAATAAGAATTTTTGTCTCACATTATAATAAGTGAACAAGTGTTAGATATTAATTTTATGGGAGGTGGGAGGGGGGCTCCAATTTTATAGTTTGTCCCCGGGCCCAAAATATCTTAGCTACGCCCCTGTTTACACTTTTAACTCAATAAAGAGTTTCAAACTACAGAGGAAATGGGTGATCTCCTTTTTAAAGATATTTATAAAATGGACAGATAGTTTCCATATTTACCAACTTTTGCCTTTGACACCATCTGGTAGCATAGGCCATCTCCGATGTTTGTTAAATGCGTATCGATTTGTGCCTCCCATTTGCGCCCCAAACTGTGTGGACGTGTCTCTAAATTAGTACATTATTGGTCGAAATTTGCAAAGGGCGGCAATGGTAACTGTGTCAAAAAACTCAACTGCTGAGTGCAATTATTTTGACAGGGTCCAAGTGTTTTTAGCCCGATTGCGGATATTTTGAGCCTGAGTTCAGATATTTTGAGTATTGCCAAGATATTTTGAGCTAGTCCAAGGGTTAAAATAAATAAATAAAATAAAATTAATTTATTAAACATATTTTCTTATGTTCTGTAAACGCCTTCGCCCAATAAGAGATGTGAAAATGCTCGATCGCAGTGACATTACATGTTAAAGAGCACAAAAAATACTACACACATATAATTTTTAATTCATTCGCCCGTCGTGATCAACGAGGACCACTATCTACATCATGTCTATGTGCTGTGGCAGTTTGGTAAAAGCCCAAGTCACTGGCTGGCTGGCTGGATGTGGAACGCTGAGGAACGATGTATAACAGTCTATAGCAGTTTAAAAAATCGTGTTGTGATTAGCACTGTAAAAAAATATTATATGACGTCATTGTTTGATCTAATATTTAATACAAGGTGTGCATCAAAAGGTGTGCAAATTAATTACAAATTAAAGACGCGCTGTAAAAAAATAGATTATGGCTGGATGTGGAACGCTGAGGAACGATGTACAACAGTCTATAGCAGTTTAAAAAATCGTGTTGTGATTAGCACTGTAAAAAATTATTATTGACGTCATTGTTTGATCTTATATTTAATACAAGGTGTGCATCAAAAGGTGTGCAAATTAATTACAAATTAAAGACGCGCTGTAAAAAATATATTATATTACGTCATTGCTTTCGCTTATATCTTAATTTTGGAAAAAGGGAACGATGTAAAATAGGATTTAAGGATTTATAATTATAAAATACTTTGTGTACATTTCAGGAAGTTTAATATTTCGTATTTATTAAACAAGGATAAGTTACTTGAGCTTTTGAAAAAGGTTGGCGCCGTAGGCACCCTAAAAAAGTGGGCGCCGCAGGCGCCACGGCACAATCTAGTTAGAAGTATAAAGGACCAATCTTGACCCCGAGAGTTGTGCCGGCATATCGGACAAGAGATGTTTGGGATTTCTTTAAAAGGATTTTGAGCATGACTGCCTTCCTGGACTGTCTCTGGACTCAGTCTTTTGTCTGCACAGAGCATGCACACACACACACACACACACACACATATATATATATATATATATATATATATATATATATATATATATATATATATATATATATATATATATATATATATATATATATATATATATATATATACACTTTCAACAGTTCTAAACTTTGTCTCTTAATAATTTTATAATTTCTTACCCCACTTTGGTGAGATCTACATCCAGAATTATCACTGACATTGAAAAAAAAACAACAGGTTTTGAGGAGGGAAACAACGCACTCTTATATTAAATAATATTTGTAAAAAGCTTTGGTACTGTTATTTTGATCCAGCACGGAGGAAAGAGAAAAATCGGGATTAAGAATGATAGTCTCAGTCAGCCATCCGATGGAAATACTTGGATCAATTTTTACACACGTTTGTTATAATGTTTATACATTCAAGCACATCGTTATCATTTTATAAATTCACTCACCCTGTTACAGTTAAAGTTTTGATTAATTCACAAAAATTAGTTAAAATTTGTTTTTTAAAAAACAAATTCATACACCTTGTTATCGTTTGATAAATTCACACCTTAGCGAAGTTTATATTAATGTGGCCTGTTTAGATCCAAAAGCTTCAAGTTCCAGCTTCTAGCTTTGGGGAGATAAAAAAATAATAAAATAATAAATGAAATAAAAGATAAAACCATTAGCACTGGGGGAAAAAAATAATTTGAAAAATTTACTAAAATATTTCTGTGACAATATCTGCTAACATATACCGAAATTATCACGGATTAAAAAAAACAATACAGAAGTTAGACTTAAGTAACAATAATACTAATAACAAGTCACTAAAAAATATTGTACTTTTCTTTAGTCCCCTCTATTGTTGTTTGTTTATTGGTATACTTTTTAATTTAAAAAGTTTCAACGTAGTGAATATAATTTATAAATATCAGTAAAATGAATAGCGTGACACAAGCCTTCCCTGGGCTAACGATTTGATTCACGAATGAGTGTCACATTACATACATGTTATTGAATTCTAAGATATGTCTTGAAAATGAACCACACTCACCTTCACACAAACAGTCTAGCTAAACAAATATCATAACAAAATCATGAAATTAAAAATATATTTTGAAAACTAGTCGCATGGCTATAACCTAGACAATATAAATAGTTACACAAAATTTGCAGACAACATTATTACTTTCAGTCATTTTTAGATTAATTAATAAATTAAAGTGAAATTCACAAAAACATTATTGTTACCCCCCCCCTTTTCTGTTTACACTTGGATCTGGTTCCTTTTTATTGAGGCTGAGATGGAGAAAATTTGTAGTGCTAATACTTGACCAAGGTCAGCTCTGAAACCCAGGCCATTAAAAGTTTTCTCACGCTAAATAAAAAAAAAGTAGGTGTGGATTTGTTTTGCCTTGAACATTTTTTTTCCTAAGATCGTTTCGACTAAATGTTTTCTTTAGCTCGAAAAAAACTATATTACGTGAAATTTTAACCACGCAATGACTTGTTAAGCCCATGATATTTAATTTATGTCCGTGTGAAGTACCAATGTGGTATCTGCTCACAAAGAGAAAACTTTTCAACATCAACTGATGAGTCGTCACTTGACGTCTCAAATGCTGATCAAATTAATGATAAAAACATTTGTTTTCTGAATGTGTTGCTCATACCTATTGCATCGATGCATTCCCAACACTATCACATCTATCTATTTTAGAGGTATAAAATAATATATATATAAATAATATAATATATATATACAAATAATAAACTTAGTTTGGTGTCGTCATCCATTACAGCAAACTCATAGTCTCACCCCTCTCAACGTTCCTCATGGACTCGCCCGAGTCTGTTAAACCCGGTGACACAGTTCATTTGTGACATCCTTTTCGTGTGACACTTTGCTCTTTTGATTCGTGTTGGTTGCTCTGAAACCATCTCGTGTGAACTCTGTCACATTTGTCATTTTCAGTTTTGGTGTCCCTTCCCTTGTGACGGTACCACACGGCAGTGGCCTAGTGAAGGGAGGGGGAGGGCTATGGCGGATTAAGCGAGGGGCTGTACGGGCTAAAGCCAGGGGCCCCCGATGATTTAGGGGCCCCCAAATTTAGTATAATTTATAATAAAGGTGGACAAATGTTTGCATGAATCCCTAAAAATATAATAAATTAAATAAATTAATAAAATCGTATCTATTAATCTGATCGCTATTCGGACCGGTAGCCCCATTGTCGAAAAACTTTTTTTGATTGGCTCAATAAGAGAACATATTAATGAATACTATTTATATCTTTTAAATTTTGTTCAAATGTCAGGATATTGTAGTCTTGAGGCAACGTGTTGTCTTGTGGCGCAAGCGGTTGCGGGTTCGATTCCCGGTGTTTTTTTCCATTTGTCTTTTTTTTTCTCTTTTAATTATCTTTTTACACTCAATTTTAGATTCCAGGCAAACAGTTATTTCTTTGTGGTTTTTGTGTGTGATGAATCCGATCCCGGAGTACAGACACATTATGAACAAGTAACCTATGGACTATCTAGTTACAAGTTACAGTCTTATATTAGCTGCGAGCAATCATTTTACAGGGACGCTAGCTGGATAGGGCCCCAGTTTGAATTGCAGCCAGGGGCCCCGTACAGTCTTAATCCGCCCCTGGGGGAGGGGTACATATGCCCGCGGGCGCCATGGTACTAAGGTTCTAAAAATGGTGCTTACAATGCTACATTATGACAATATAATAAGTGAACCAGGGAAAGATATAACTTAAACAAAAGGGGGGGGGGCGCCAATTTGATATTCTGTCCCTGGGATCATAATATTCTTGCTATGCTTCTGTCTCAGATGTGTTCTCCACACTCCAACCCTACCCCCAGTGACATTACAACAATACAAATAACACGTTTAAAAAAAAAGACAGTTCATTTTATTCGGACCCATCTTTATAGCATTTTCCCCTACTTCGGATGAGATGATGACATAATGCAGTTATAAGCTCACAAGACAAGCCAGGCTTAAAATTGAGAGTCGTGAAACTTTCCCGGAGAATTTGAGCCACTCGGGACTCAGCAGTACGGAAAAGACTCCGACCTTCTTAGCGGCTGACGTCACGTCCTGAGTTGTATTGATTTGTTATCAGCCAATAATGATTGGACTGGTGCAGAGCGGGGGGGGGGTCAAAAAAAAATTTTTTTTTACATTCAAGTTGTAATTTTTGTTGACAAGATTACATATAGGCCTAACAACCGTTAGTTCATAAAGAGTTATAGATATATAGATATATACAGTCGAACCCACTTATCTCGAGCTCGTTTATATCGACCACCCTATTATGTCGACGTTTTTTATTGGAACCGCCAAATTCTCTCTTTGTCTTAGCATTTTCTCATCGGTAATGTCGATTCTTTTATGTCGCCGAAACCTAGTATCTCGAGCACAAAAGAGGGCCAAATTTGCAACTTAACTCGATTTTCGTCGGTTGAAAATAAAGGTTTGTATCGAGAATCGACGGTGGTTTTTATATAATTAAATAAAAAAATTAATAAATTATTATTCTTTTAAAAGTTTGTTGTTGTTGCTTTGTTACCAGTAAGATAAGTGACTGTGACACTAACACGCGCGTGACGATGAAACTGATAACACAGTACACACAGCCCACAGCGTGCTGTGATCAACGGTCAAGGCCACAATAGTTTTATTTATATTACAAAGTTTGATTGACTGAGGAAATTCGAGAACGTTCTGATAGTTAATTAACAGATATCCTGCACGTCAAAAGCATTAAACTTAAAATAACCATATTGATTTGTTTATTTGTATTTTAAATTCGCGGATACGATGGCAAACGCGACTGCGACACGGCGAAGCGTAAACTTTGACCTTTTAGTGCATGCGCAGACAATTATAAACTGGTAACTTATTTTTCATTAAATAAATGGAATCGAAACATGACAGAGACGTAATCAAAGTCCTTTACTACGGCATAAATATATATACATCAAAAGCATTAAACTTAAAATAACCATATTGATTTGTTTATTTGTATTTTAAATTCGCGGATACGATGGCAAACGCGACTGCGACACGGCGAAGCGTAAACTTTGACCTTTTAGCGCATGCGCAGACAATTATAAACTGGTAACTTATTTTTCATTAAATAAATGGAATCGAAACATGACAGAGACGTAATCAAAGTCCTTTACTACGGCATAAATATATATACATCAAAAGCATTAAACTTAAAATAACCATATTGATTTGTTTATTTGTATTTTAAATTCGCTGATACGACGGAAAACGCGACTGTGACACGGCGAAGCGTAAACTTTAACCTTTTAGCGCATGCGCAGACAATTATAAACTGGTAACTTATTTTTCATTAAATAAATGGAATCAAACATGACAGAAACGTAATCAAAGTCCTTTACTTCGGCATAAATATATATGCATGTGTATATATATGTATATATATATCTCTATATATATATAAATTCCCGATTAGTCATAACTTTTCCCGACTTTCAAGGCCGAGAATTTATTTTTAAGAATTCCCGACTTTTTCCCGTTTTCCTGATTGGGAACCATGGTTATATTTAAATTTTAAACGGTCCTTAAAAACGAACGGTCATTACAACCTTATACTTAGGAAAGAGTGAAGAAATATTAGGGTTCCGATACGATTCCGATAAATCATCCCATCACTAATTAACGCTAACTAATTAATCATGTACATAAAGAAATTTCAAGCACATGTTAATATTTTGCCGCCATATTGGATTTCGTTTTATCTCGATCATCGGTTATGTCGACGCCATTTTTCATACCCCAACGCCGTCGACATAAGCGGTTTCGACTGTAATAGCAAATGTGCCCGTGTTTACTTCAGAAAATGGGGGAGGGAAATTCATGTATTATACAAACAAATGAATTAATTTCCTTGAATACAATCGACAAAAACTTGAGTCAATGAAAGAGGAAGTAAGTGAAATAACAAACTTTGTAGATCTTGTCATGTGTGTTGTTAATGTGTTTTTTAAAAAAAAAGTTTAAGGCATGTTGTCGATTACAATCAAATCGTTTATCAACTCTACACTAAATGTCGTTTCGAATCATTTATAAAATTACGAGCAACAAAGCCCGTCCAAGGACGTTCCACCACCGTTCGGTGGCATGTTGTAACTCCCCGCCAACAGCCGTCTCGACCGGGATTACATGTGCATGACGTCAAAATACTATTCATTATAGTTAAAATAAATAACTTGTAGAAACAGAGCTTTTGACTATAAATCCCAACGCGCATAACTCAAAATAAAGTCTTGGAAGAAATACTGCACCAAAAATAACTCGTTTTGAACGTCCGCGTAAATGGCGTAAAAGTGTTCAATATGATTGGCTGTAGGAGTCATATGTGTTTGAGGGACCAATCGCTATAGATGACCGGACAGAACGGACAGAAAAGACAGAAACTTGCCTTTTATTATATACCAGCAAAATACCCCCGCTTCGCTGCGGAAATTAGTATTTCAGTTACGTTGAGAATGCGCGAAACACAAATTCAAAACACCAATTGATTTCAATCTGGATCATGATGGATATAATACATATATTAACTTCACCGTCTTGTCTGTCTGTCTGACCTAGTCCCGCAGAAAAACAAAAGCTAAAAGTAAAAAATGACACACTTCCCGTGATCCTATGGAGCTGATAATTTACTTTTTTTGTCTGCTACCATTGCGGGAGGGTACGCAACAACTTCACAAAGTTTCATGCTCCTACCTACACGGGAAGTTATATATGTAATGATGATTCTGTTTTATATAGCTCATATCAGAAAAAAACTACATTTTGGCCCCCGGCCCCCTAGTGAATGATAATTTTACATTTGTTTTGATTGTGACCATTGCGGAAGTGTACTTAACAAGTCTCCAAAGTTTCATGCTGCTACCAACACGAGACATTGGAGAATTAGTGATGAGTCAGTTTTTTGTATAAGAAAAAAACTGCATTTGGGCCCCCGGCCCCCATTAAGTGTAATTTATATAATTTTTTAACCTGTTACCATCGTGGAAGTGTACTTAACAACTACTCAAACTTTCATGCTTCTTCATACACAGGAAATAGGAGAATTAGTGATTTTCAGTTTTTATATAGCTCATATAAGGAAAAAACTACATTTGGGCCCCTGGGCCCCAGTAAGTGAAAATTTAAATATTTTTTCGCCTGTTACCATCGCGGAAGTGTACTTAACAACTTCCCAAAGTTTCATGCTTCTACCTACTCGGGAAATAGGAGAATTAGTGATTTTCAAATTTTATATAGACCATATAAGGAAAAAAAACGTTTTTGGGCCCCAGGCCCCCATGAGTGTTAATTTTAAAATTCTTTTACGCCAATTTTCGTCGCGAGATGCTACTCAACAACTTCCCAAAGTTGCATGCTTCTACCTACGCGGTAAATCCGAGAATTAGTGATGAGTCTGTTTTAATATAAGAAGAAACTACATTTGGGCCTCCGGCCCCCCTTAAGTGATAATTTAAATATTGTTTTTACCTGTTACCATCGTGGAAGTGTACTTAACAACTACCCCAAGTTTCATGCTTCTACCTACACGGGAAATAGGAGAATTTGTGATTTTTAGTTTTTGTATAGCTCATATAAGGAAAAAACTTCATTTGGGCCCCCGGCCCCCAGGAAGTGATAATTTAATTTTTTTTCTCCCGTTGCTATCGCTGGTTTTTACTCAACAACTTCCCAAAGTTTCATGCTTTTGCCTACTCGAGAAATGAGAAAATTAGTGATTTCATATTTATGTAGTCCATATAAGGGAAAAAAGCGTTTTTGGGCCCCGGGCCCCCCAACAGTGTGAATTCTAAAATTCTTATTCGCCAATTATCGTTGAGAGAGTGTACTCAGCAAGTTCCCAAAGTTTCATGCTAATACCTACACGGGAAGTTGGAGAATTAGTGATGAGTCAGTGTTTTATATAAGAAAAAAACTACATTTGGGCCCCCGGACCCCATTAAGTGTTATTTTAAATATTTTTTCGCTTGTTACCATCCCGAAGTGTGCTTTTCAACTACCTAGGGTTTCATGCTTCTACCTACACGGGAAATAGGAGAATTAGTAATTTTTAGTTTTTATATAGCTCATATAAGGAAAAAACTTCATTTGGGCCCCCGGCCCCCAGAAAGTGATAATTTAAATATTTTTTCGCCCGTTACCATCGCGGGATTGTACTCAACAACTTATATAGGCCATATAAGGATAAAAAACGTTTTTGGGCCCCAGGCCCCCATGAGTGTTAATTTTAAAATTCTTTTACGCCAATTTTCGTCGCGAGAGGCTACTCAACAACTTTCCAAAGTTTCATGCTTCTACCTACACGGGAAGTTGGAGAATTAGTGATGAATCAGTCAGTCAGTGAGTGAGGGCTTTGCCTTTTATTAGTATAGAAGATAGATAGAAGATAGGGTAGGATTGTTTATCAATTTTACACTAAAAACAATGTCCCATCTATGCAATACTGGTGGTTTGAGCACAACATTTGATTATTTTCTGTTGAACTCATTTGGGAACTATAAATAGTTGCAGGAAGTGGGAAGATCACTGACAATGTTTATCTTTGAGAGAATGTAAAAATTGTAACACGATTGTCGGATGTTTTATGTCTCAACTAAGCCTGTCAACGGGTACATAGGAACCCACTGCCATGCAAATATCCGGGTATTAAAATTGCGCCCGGGTACCCGTGAAAATGTGGCTGCAGTGTCTGTACCAATGGTGGTCAAACTGCGGCTTTGCTGTGTTCACTTTGCAGCTCGCGAAAATGTATCAAATTTTTAAAAAAATGTTTGAGATATTCGCTGTGAAATACGTTTAACACGAAAATGCTTCAGAAGAAGTAGCTGTAAAGAGGAATTAATGTACGGTTTGGACAAACTACGATGTATTATTATTTTTTATACACCTTTTTCATCTGAACATAAAACAGAAATGGTAAAACACAAAAAGATTTTGGTTCTTTGAATGAATCAATGAAAGGACGCTAACTTGTCCTTGAAATACACATTGATTTTATCGAATCCCCTCACTTTTTCCTCGACTCCTATCCTGGCATACTAAAAAGCACCTCGTCTATTATGGGGTATATAAAACTATATAATTTGCAATTGTCACGCAAGTCAGTCTGTCCTGACGCTACTAATTTTAGAAAGCAGGGAAAACCAAATTACTGCACCAAAGCATCAAAAGGTGTGCAAATGAAATATGCGCTGTAAAAAAAATATTATATGACGTCATCGTTTTCGCTAATATTTTAATTTTGGAAAAGGGATCAATGTAAAAATAGTATTTAATGATGGTTAATTATAAATAAAAAAACAAAGGTGGCGCCGTAGTCGCCCTGCAACCCCTATTATAAAAATTAAATACTTTGTGTACATTTCAGAAAGTTTAATATTTCGTATTTATCAAACAAGGACAAGTTAGTTGGGCTTTTGATAAAGGTCGGCGCCGTAGGCGCCCTAAAAAAAGTGCATTTTTTATAAAATAAATAGATTTCAGCAGAAAACTTCCGCCATTTTTGACGGGTGTACGCTAGTATATATATAATATATATGTTTCAGTCTTTCAAAGATAATTACTGTAAAAACAAAAATAAATGAAAAGTTTTGTTTTGTTTCGTTTAAATCGCGAAAAAAAACAAAAGGTTGAAATAATTTCAGCTTGATTTAAATTTGAAAAGTTGAAGGGAGCGATTGGTTTGTAAATGGTTGGTGACGTAAACTGTCACCACCTGCCCCCAGGGGTCGACACACCTCGCTGAAACAATTTAAACAACACGCACCCTTTCCTGTGTAGGCCTATCACCAAAAAAAACAGCAACTGATTTTTAATAAGACGTACAAAGTTTTCAGTATGTAATGTTAATAAATTTAAATGGTTAATACCACCGCCTAGCGAACATAAACATTCAAGCTCCTTGGCTCGTATGACCTGACTGAACGTTACGTCATTGTTGTTGACATTTAATTTAAATGTTCAATTTACTGTAGTTTCAGTTTATGAGTATGATGAATGCATTCACAGCAGGAATAAAAGTTTGTAATGCACAATAGTATGTTGTTGGGAGTATGCCGTTGACTATTGTGTGAAATGAGTTGCACGGATGGTGGATAGGCTGCATTGTATAGCCGTCCTGACGGCAAAAATTATGGGTGTTTTGAACGTGTAACCCGGGTACCCGTTCGAAATTCGGACGGGTACCCGGGCAGCTTTTTTTCAACAATATTGACAGCCATAGTCTCAAATCTTATTTTCACTTAAATCCACCAATTACGAAATTCTAAAACAGGAATCTGATACACGAGGGCCATTTGAGGCCAGTGGGGCGATACTTTGAGGCTCCCTGCTTGCCAGCAGAGTTGAAAATTCATGCATGCCCCGTACATTTGTTACCATTCTAAGACGCAAAGAGACTTGTCCTGAGTTATCCAACCCAGGATGGTCTTTGCGAATGTCATGTAGCATTGAAATTCTCTTGGATGCCGGAGGCTCTTTTTGTTGTCAAGGCGACAGACGCATATGTAAGGAAAACAAGTGGATCTTTCTAAAACATTCAAGAATATATTTTTTCCTTTTGTAAACCAATTTCAAACCTCTTTAAAATCTCAGTATACCACAGAAACAATTTTATTTGCTTTTTAAAAAAAAAGTTTATATTATAGAAAGGTAAATTTAGAAGTGGTGAGGTATTAAAGTAGTTGAAATTAATACGTAATGATCCTTCAGCCCTAGGGTCATTTTGACTTTTGAATAACTCCTGTTAAATAGCTCTAATTTGATTCGTTTGCACTGAACCAGACACCATTCCGATCGATTTCCAAGGTTTAGAAGACTATCATTTCTAACGACGTCACGTCCGTTATTCTCTAGTGTATCAAGGGAGTAGGAGGCATCCCCTTGTCTTCTAATTAACGTTTGGGGATGGGGGACAATATGTCTAACTATTACCATTGTAGCTACGTCATTTATTTATATAGTTAAACCCCGTTTTGTTCTGTGCTCGTGAATGTGAGTAAAGCTGTAAATGTGAGTAAAGCTGTAACTGTGAGTAAAGCTGTAAATGTGAGTAAAGCTTTAAATATGAGTAAAGCTAATAACTGTGAGTAAAGCTGTAAATGTGAGTAAAGCTGTAACTGTGAGTAAAGCTGTAACTGTGAGTAAAGCTGTATTTTAACTGTGAGTAAAGCTGTAAATGCGAGTAAAGCTGTACCTGTGAGTAACCATGTAGATGTGAGTAAAGCTGTAAATGTGAGTAAAGCTGTAACTGTGAGTAAAGCTGTAACTGTGAGTAAAGCTGTAAATGAGAGTAACGCTGTAACTGTGAGTAAAGCTGTAACTGTGAGTAAAGCTGTAACTGTGAGTAAAGCTGTAACTGTGAGTAAAGCTGTAAATGTGAGTAAAGCTGTAAATGTGAGTAAAGCTGTAAATGTGAGTAAAGCTGTAAATGTGATCCCAAGTACGATCAGAGTTACTTCCACGTGAGAAATGTTTGTTTGCTTAAAGTTGTTTTTTTAAAATTTGCAGGCTAACAAGAACTTTTAAAGATATTAATTTTGGACCAAACTCCTGGTTCTCATAGCGTACTGTGTGGTGGTCACCTTATTTCAATCTGCTGAGTTTCACACGCTGTAGCAGCCCCATCCCTTATCGATTTGACGCTGGTTAGAACTGTACAGGCGAGCTTGGAGCTAATTGATCGCTAGAAAAGAAAAATAACCTTTTTTTCTTCTTTTTTTCTGAAACATTAGAGGCATCTACTAGGGTCGGAAATTTCAAAGACATTGTCCTTACATTAAAATATAAAACCCCATCCTATTGACACTACTGACCTCTATGACGCAAGACAATCTTTTGTTTCTGTTAACATATGTTCATCTCTACGCACTCGAGCCTTATAGACAGAAAAAAAATACCAACATTGATTGACCGGTAGCCTACTTATAAACTACTTTCTCCCATTTTTAAAAAAGTTAATTATAATTACTTAAAGGAGAAAAAATCGGGGGGAGGGAACTTGCTTGACAGCTGCGGGGACAGGAGGACATTAGTGATGTGTCCAGAATTCTACCCCACCCCCTCTGCCGCCCTCACGTTTTCTCCATGCACTGAGTTTAAGCTAACCGAACAAGTTCCCAAGCGATGACAGTTTTTGTGTGTGCTGGTCTCGGTCAGACAACGAGAAGATACTGTAAAGTTGGAGCATCATTGTCGGCTGGCTGACGGAATACATTGGCCACCTTGAAGACATGGAAGTATAGATGCAGCAACATGATGATACATTTCCTTTGGATATTCAACAACAGTGATGATATTTCATGGAATAATTTTTTTAGCATATTTGGAAAATCCATTACATTTTAAATAGTAAGCAACAATTTAAATAATAAATGTAGGTTTTGATAAATATTTTCTAATTTAATTTTTTTTCCATTGAGACTGTTTAAAGAAAAACAATTTTGGAGAGGCTTCAAAACAGAGTTTAGAGGATATTTTTAAAAAAAATTTCTCAGCCCACAAACCCTGTCATCCACTCTGACGAGTCTGAATCTCTCACACAGAAAATAAAACAGAAAAAGAAAAATAAAACGCTCACTTAGGCGCCACCTGTCATCAGGTTCACGGAGATATCACCTCCCCCCCCCCAAAAAAAAACCCCGCCCATCCACAAAATAAATAAATAAATAAAATAATAGCTAAATTTAGAATGTTTTCCTTGTTTTTCTTTTAAAAAAGTTATATTAAATGTTGATGCATCGATTAAATTTTAACTTTATTTCATTATTTAGTTTTTTCGAGGGACACCAGAAGATCCTCCTCTCTACCCTGTCAGAGAAACATGGCAACAAAATTATTTATTATTCAAAATAATGGACAACCTTTAAACAGCCCCACATTTTTAAACACATTCAGGCACACAAGTTTTAAAAGATAAATCTAATAAAAATCTGGATCAAACGCTTAAGTCATGTTTCTAAATTAAATGGAACATCGTCTCTGAATGACAAGCTTCATTTAGGGGGCAAGGTGGTTGAGTGGCATGCGCGCTCGGCTGCCGTACCGATGGTCACGGGTTCGAAGGAATTGTTCCCGGGGCCTAGGGCGTCCCTGAGTCCACCCAGCTCCGAATGGGTACCTAACATTAGTTAGGGAAATAAAGGCGGCTGGGTAATGCGTGGAACCCTTATAGCCGAGGCTTGTGAACGCTGCATCACTTGCTAACAGACCGGCATGGTCTGTGGACGCATTAATCTTCTGTACAGAAGGAGCGTCTGTATATATAAGACAAATGAACAATTCATATTTACTGGTTTCAATTAAAATAAAAAACATAATACAATTCTTTTGTTAAAAAAATAGCTATTATTTTAAAAAAAAACACTCAGGCCTTTATTTGTGGCAGAACGGATGATCTGAATGTAATTGAATTTTTAGAGAATCATTTTCAACGAAACAAAACAACACCCCGCCAACAAATGTCAAAGTAAACATTACATAAACAATTCTACTATTAGGACGCGAGGTTTTCTTTTATCTTTTTAAAATTATTTTGATCAGTATAATGCGCAATAGCCGACATAAGTAAATTTTGGTTTTCTTGATATGCTCCTCTAGGGTCACCGTGCTAACAACTATGGAGGCCACTGTAGCACAAGACATTTTCCCTTTTTTCCTTAACTCATCAGAGATTTCCAACGGAACAAACGTGACGGAGGTTTTTGTTTCACGTCGACCTTTTTTCTTGGCAGCAGCGATATACCTGACCGTTATAGGTGAGTGAGTATTGTTGTATCAACTCCCGATTTGCTATCAGTAGGGCCAGGATATTGAAGCAGGAGAATTAAGTATTGAACCTTTTGACCAGAAATAACTGAATTTCAAATAGTTAGCTTTAAAAACAAAATCACGAGTTAAACTGATGTTTATAAAAATATCTTGTCTTCGACTCCAAGTTTTGTCGACAAATGGGATTTTTTTAGCCATAATAAAAAATAGTATTCCTGTAAAATTTAACATATAGGCATATATAGATATTTTATTTTGTTGTGAGTCAAGACATGAAAGGAATTACTAATAGTTTAATTCCAGTCATCGTCTAATATTGTTGTTTGAGTTCTTATTGTAATCAACTTTGCTTGTAATCGGTATTTTAGAGGATTGATATTCGTTCAATGGTCTGTGAATTTTTGGGTGTATAGAAATTAGGGTGGGGGTGGGGGTGGGGGGATTCGACTTGTACCCAGATCAGTTAGTCATTATTATTCCCAGTTTTAAGGTGCGAGAGTCCATGCCCTTTAGGACATCTCTAACAATCCTATAGCCACGTAACTTGCTATCCCGGATGTGCCAGAGTTTCCATCGTGTTGACGTTACTAAAACTTTAAGAGCAGTGTAAGAAAATCTTTATTAATTTATGTTGTTGACTCTATAGAACACTACTTCAAATGGAAACCTGAAAATTGAAACCTTTCGCTGGAATGAATTTGAGCTGTTTGATATTTTACAAACACTTAACTGAATGTTTCAAAATTTGATAATAAGTGGGAGACTGCAAACAAAATAGGTCAAACAAAAATCAGACCAACCAGCTCTGGGAACATTTCTTTAAAAAATATTAAATACCCATCAAAGTTTGTCGGCACGAAGCCTTCTTAATCAAACAAACAACAGTAAGAGCAATTTTAAAAATAAATATTTTTATCTCTAATGTAAGGGGCCGTCCATAAAGTACGTCACGCTCCAGAGGGGGGAGAGGGTGTAAGAAAGTATGACACTTTGTGACAGGGGGTAGGGGGTCCGGCCATGTGTGACGTCACGGTGTTTTATATTAGATTTTAATTATTTTGTTAATTTTTTTTTCGAAAGTGTGGCGTACTTTAATGGGGGGGGGTTCCGAGATTTGTGACAGAGTGTGACAAGGGGAGGGCTGAAAAAATGGTCAAAAATAGCGTGACGTACTTTAGGGGCGGTCCCTAACATCATATCAGTAAAGTTTAAATATAAGGAAAGCAAAAGGACAAAAAAGTCGGGGGGGGGGAGGGGGGTGGTCAATTATTTTGACAGCAACCAGGTAGGTATGAATGGAGGATGAGACCAAAAACCAAATGTCGAAAATCTCCAAGAGTTTTTGTGGGCGAATCTCAATCCTTGTATCTGGAGGACAAACAACTAACAAGTCTATCCACACAAAAAAAAAGATATGGGACCCGTGTTAAATATAATATCCTCACCTTAGATGTGCCCATTTCCAACAATAAAATTTTGACTAATTTCAACTACTTTCCATGAGATATACAGACATCCACTGTTCCTATGCCCTTAGTGTTACATTTATTTCCACTTTCGATCAAACTTGTTTTTTTAATGTATAAATATCATGACATTTTTTATTGGACATGCAAAAACTAAAAATGGAGAAAAATTAAGGAGGGAATATATATCTTTGTAAATGCGTCGAACAATTCAATTTATCGTATCCTATAGAACACGTGATTAAAACTTAACTTAATAGAAAGCTAAATTCAAAAAATGAAACTGAGCAAGTGCAGTTGAAAAAAAAAGAACGATTCTAAAACCGTCTTATGCCTTCAAATTTATCTTTAATTCAATTAATTTCTGAACGCATCGCAAATTATATGTGATTATGTCTTTAAGGAAACTGGCGGTTTTTTTTGGTCTCTGGCTGTGAATTCTGAAGCTGCTATCATTTGTTGCTGAACCATCTCGGCCGAGATCTAATTACAAACTTTTATTAGATGTTTTACATTTTAAAAAAAATTATAAAAATAAACACACACACACATGGCCATGGGATAGTTTATCTTTTTTTAAAAAAAGATATAAAAGTTATCTACATCAGTATTTTACAACAACAGTTTGATACAACAGTTTCTTTCATACAACAGCTTTATACAACATTTTTATACAACATTTTTATATAGAACAGTTTTAAATTTTAAATAAGTAAATGTATATATAAATGTCTATAATATTAACACAAACGCAAGAATATGAGGTTTAAATACGTTTCCCCCTCCCCTACCCTTCCGCTTGGACCAAGATCCTTGATACACAAGAGATGAGGAGGATAAATTTGATGTGAAGTAAATAAAATAATTATAGATGTCATTATTTCAATTAGCTGTGAACACATTTTTCATAGCAGACACACGCACTCTTGTCTCAAGTCACGCATTAAAACATTTGTCGAAAAGTATTTCTCTTTATGTGCCCCCCAAACAATGTGATTCTCTATTATTGCGCATTCGTTGTGTTCCTACAACTAAGACCTTCAAGACGGCACTGAAACATGTCTCTTCAAACTTTAACGTCCAAATAAACAACCAAATATTTCTCTGACTGATAAACGTAGCTTGTGTGCACCATATTGTCATTTTATGTTTTTGTAATTATGATATGAATGTTTTAATTTGAACGAATTTGTAATTAACAATATATAAGTGTTTCTATTTTTAAGTGAAGGGCTGCGAGACCAGCTGCTTGCTGCTATATAAGTTCTCAAATTATTATTATAACATTTCGCCATCACTGTGTTATTTTGATTTAACGACATACACGCAAATCCCTGTTGATTAGAAAGATCATTCACACGAATTAAATCCAGAATTTTGTTAAATCAATGGATTGATGCCGACCGACAAAAGTTTGCTTCAGTAGGAAACAGATGTACACTGACCCCAGTTGTCACTGTATCTGGAATATNCTAGTTCGGACACCAGCCCTGCCTCGTTGGTTGTCGATTGGGGTCATTTAGTCGACCGCTTCCGCCCTGATACTGATGCCATTAGCGTCCGCGTTAATGATGTTTTAAATTTAGTTCTAATTAACATTAACGGTCAACGTGAGCAGGAAATGACCAGAGCTAACTAGTGGCTATTATACGACCCCGTGCCTGTTTGAGCTATGGCAAGCCATTAAGTTGTTAAATTACTTGAATGTATTATCTCTGTTGGCGAGTGGGGGTCAAAATTACATCGAGTGCAACCGAACTGGCGTAAAATGACGTAGTTGTGGTAAACTCACGGTGTATGTTTAGGTCCATTCTCTGAAGTATGAATTATACAGTTTATATTTTAGGCATTTTAGGTATTTTCTAGTCTTTATGATTGAGTGGCGGTAATATCAATATCTGGGTAACCCCCCCCCCTTTTTACAACGTCACGTTAAAAAAGAGAAGTGAACGATTTGACAATCAGAAACAAGCATATGTTTGGGGTCTTATAATCAGGGGGATTAAATATCAAACTTGAGATATTAAACTCACTAACTAAACGTTGCTTTTTATATCATGGTCTCCTCGGGAAATGACTACCAACTTCATTTCTAGGACTATCAGAGCACGGTAAGTTTGTCTTTAGTTTAATAAGTATGTAAATATGTTGTTATTTTACACACCTTGTCTGAACGATACCAACAAGCGGGAGATCTCATATTTAAAAGAGGAAAACTTAAGTGATTTGACGCATGCGAGACCAGGGAGCAGAGGCTGTGTGGATGACCTAATTAGATCCATGCTTTTTTTTAAAATTACAAATCTCATATCAAACCAACATTGACTAAAAAATGTCAGTGAATTACTGCTCGCTGCATATGCTGGACTTCAAAACTGTAGTGGTTAAATAAATTGACACCGTCATTGACTGACATTTGTCTTCAAACTGTGGAGACTTATTTAAACTATGCAATAAATACTTCATCGAGATACTCCAAGTTCGAAGAATAAATTTCGTATTTAAAAATGTGCACAAGAATAATAGACCCAAGTGGAAGAAACACGAAGCGTGACTGAGCGGCGTAGCAGTAACGATTTTAAAATTCGTATGCTGTTAGTTAAGACAGGATATTTTGAATGATACATGGGAACTTGCTTGCATCATGACAGACGACATTACTATAAAACCCGTAAAAAACTAAGTTTTTGACTATAAATCCTTTATGTACGAGACATAACTAAAAGAATGTTCATTATAATACGCAGTGCAAGACCATCCAAAAATACTAAATTGCAGTTGTGTCGTAAAACATGTTTAATATAATGCGCACCGATCAGGAATATGTTTATAAAAAGTGTTGTCAATAAAATACGCACCTTATTGCGCGACAGAAGGGTTTTTCAATATAATACGCACCGCGACACTCTATCTAAAAAAATAACATGATACACAGAAATAAATAAAATAATCTAAGAATTCAATAATTTAATTGCAGCACATGTGATCGATCTGAAACTTTGATACATCGTTTTTATCATCGGCACGAAACTGCCTTCAAAATTTCAGCTCGCTAGCTTACGAGGAAGTGAGTTAAAATCGATCCACAGTTTTGGTGACAAGCAAGCAAGGGTTCAAACAGACACCACGAGTTAATATAAAGGATTTAAATAATGTTTCTCGATAACCCATTGTCTTAAGTATAAGTGTTACACATTTAGCAAGTTAAATGTTTGTGTCTCATGAAAACATAGGAAGTGTCACAAATATGAAAGCTATAAGGGTTGTCATTTCTAAAACCGGAAAACGTCATAGCTCAATGAGTAATATTCTATTTTTAGATTACATTTTAGCGGAACAATGTTTTACGACATAAATAATTCGCATCACTATGTTCTCAAAATTGTTAGCATAGTAAAATTACGAAACTGTTTTTCCTTTATCAAGTCCATTAAGCTGTCTTAAGTTAACGAAGAATTAACAAATAGCTGGTAAGATATTTCCTTCTCAATATACCTACATTTACATTTTGACTCGTATCTTTAATTAAATTTTTATGAAATTCGTCAATAAAAAAGACCCGTATAGTTTTATTGATAGATTTCCGTCATATTATGACAAGGCCTATTGCAAATTTTAGTTAGGGCGTTATTCTCTAATCTTCTGATATTTTAAGATAATTGCTCTCATTAAGATTATATTACATGTACATTTCCACTTTAACGTATTTTAGCTTGGGGCTTGGGGGCTTTAAATTTTTTAAATTAAAATTGCTTTTGTTTTTTTCATAAATAAAATAAATAGATAATCATAATAAAGTCCAGAATATAGTCCATTCCGATAGAGCATATATTTAATTTTTTCTTTAAAAAATCTATATCTCATTTCGTCCATTCTAAATACTAAGATCTCATCAAATACAAGAAGAAAGGTTTTCAACCGAAGTTACCAACGGGAATGACGCTTAGTCAGTAAGTTAGACCAGTGCTTCTCAAACCTTTTAGTCTGGCGGACCGGCAGGATTTTTTTCATTGCTCCAGGGACCGGTGCTCTATTTTCCCTGTTCTGGAGGGTAATAAATATATTTTTATGTTCTTTCTTGATAACTTCTGCGGACCGGCGGCGTATGGTCCACGGACCGGCACCGGTCCGCGGACCACCACTTTGAGAAGCACTGAGTTAAGAGGATAGAATGTAGACGACGTCATTAGACACTTCTGTTATCACCTCAGTTGTTGAAAATGTGTCCAAAACGAATGGGGGGGGGGAATAGTAATTGCTATTGATCACATCACGTTCGATAACTCCATGCCTTCAACCCTTACGATTTAGTGGGAGTTATTTCCTAGGCCCACGTTTATTCCTTCCCCTAAGTGTATGTGGAGTTTAGCCAGAGATAAATATGAAAAACATGCAAGTCCGCAAAATTCGGTGACGCAACAATCTTATTTAAGAACACAGATTTTGTTTTATTAATTTTTTATTTAAATTTAAAAAAAAATTACATAAAAAGTAAGAATCAATGCAAAAGACGATCATTAGTTTTACTTTAAAAGAAGCCTTCATTGTAATTCAACTTGACACTGGACACTACAAATTAATCTGCTTGACGGCTGTCATACACATCTCACTTTAAATACTTGGTCAAACTGGGAACATGTATAGATCTACGCACCATCTTCTCTCAACAAATATCGTGTCATCTCTATAAATAGATGTTATTTTATGTAGGTAACTTAATCACACCCTCCGGTTTTCTTTGTTCTCAATATAAAATGAATGTATTTCTCAGTAAAAAAATCTATTCCAATTAAGAACAAACAGAAAATACAAATCCTACGTATAAAATGAGAATGAGGCTTATTGTATACAAATAAATTTAGATAGAAGGGTAGTAATGACTTTTGGTATTTCCGAATTTCCAAATAAAGTCATTTGTTCAAATTTTGTTTCTCGAAAATCTTTATATTCTGATCCACTGATGTTAGATTTTAAGAATGTTTTTTTTTAAAAAAAGGAAGTTTGGTTACAAATATGATAAATAGATTTTATGTAGAAACACTTCTATGCTCATGTGAAAACTGTGCAAGAATTTTAATTTATGATTACACTAAGGTTTTTATATAAAATTGAACACGCACACTTGCATGAGGCATAGTACTCCATTTAAATACGAATTTCACTATTATAACTCGAAGTATGACTTAAAAACTTCCAGTGTGCCTCAGTTACTAGAGCTCGTTACTATCAAGGGGCCGTCCATAAAGTACGTCACGCTATTTAAGACCATTTTTAACTCCTCCCCCCTCCCCCTGTCGCAAATTGTCACAAATCTTGGAACAACCAAAGTATGTCACACTTTGAACCAAAATTTTTTTATTAACAAAATAATAAAATTTAATGTAAAACAAAGTGACGTCACACATGGCCGGACCCCCCTCCCCCTGTCACAAAGTGTCACACTTTCTTACACCCCCTCCCCCTCTCTGGAGCGTGACGTACTTTATGGAAGGCCCCCAAGTTTATGCTATTTTAACATTGTACTAGCTTCCAGACTTTATTATTTCGACAATTTATAAATGTTCCCCCCTTTTCACTAAAAATACATTTGAGTATAATTAAATTATACTCTTTCTTCTGATTTTTCTCATCCGGAATAAATTGCATGAAATATTCCCAAAGGACAAAAAAAAACAATTTTTTAAAACTACAAACAAATATAGGATGTGCTTAAAAAACGGTCCTCAATTTATTTTGTAATCATAACATTATCATCCGCCAGTGCACTTTCAGTATTTTAAAGTAAAATTGCAGAAATTGGGTGAGGGGTGGCGTCTTTAAAACATAGATTTCCGGCCTTGACCTTAAGTGTAAGTTTTGGGTGTTGAACTAGCAATTTTAAGGTGATTTGCATAAGTATTATCTTGTGTCCAGAATTGCAATGATTGAGATCCGCACTCTTGGAATATCGCATTGGCAAAACACAGCATCATGTAAATCAATAAAATACTCATTCAGACAACGAGCAAAGATATAGTAAAACAACAGATCAACAGATCACATCTCTCTCTAAACAGAGAAAATGGCCGCCCCAGGGGAAGGAAGTCGAGACCCATCCTCAAAATGTCGTGATTACTTTCTCTTGGAGGATTCGAAGATGTAACAAATGTTTTTCTTACGTCTTTCCCTTAAGCCCGTGTCTACTTCCTTTTCATTGATCAGTTGAATGATGTGAGGGTAGTAATCTTATACAAACGAAAAAAACGTTAATGACTTTTCGACCCGAGGTTTTGTCGTATTTATATTATATAATTTGTGTAGCAAATGTACGCTGAAAAAAAGTCTCCGACATTTAGTCATGTTGACTACAACCGCATCTGACACCTTGTAATTTAGTTCATGAAATTGGTTGGAATGGCGTAGAATCCAATTGGAAACTTCAATTCCCCCCCCGACAAAGTAATGGGCGAAACGGGCACAGTGTTGTTAGTGATCCAATTATTTCTATATTAGGTTACACGCCTATACTTCTGTGTGCTAATTTGAGGCGTGTGTTTCGATGAGCTTGTTACATTCTTTAATGTTGATTTTTAAAAAATCCTGCTTGTAAAATATTTCTCAAAAATCTTTAGTTGAAAGCGGAATAGTCATTGGCGTCATTATATTCTGATGACGATCAATTCTATGAGCCAGTTATAACGGCTGAAATCATTGGTCAGTGAGAAAGAGCAGAGGCAACATCCAACATGGAAGAATATTTGAGCAGCAAGTAACGTTGCTATTGGTTAACTGAAGAAAATTTAAATAACTTTTCGTCAGAAAATTTTTCTCAGTAGTCCCAAGATAATTTTTTTTTAAAAATGTGTTTAGACACGTCACGCAGTCTAATTAGAAAATAATTTATTGAACAGCACAGCGAGTGGATAAATGTGAAGACACAAAAAACAACGAACAACGAGAAGGCTTCCTCAAAAAAAAACACATAAAAATTTGAATTTCCTTAAAATAAGGAAGAACTTATCTCCGATTACACATCACGGGAAGGGTTTTCAATTGCTTGGATTGTTTCCTTTCCTTGTGATAAATGGATCACTTTTTGAGTGTCGAGAATAGATCTACTTCTGTTGTAATTCACAACATTGTGTGCTGTATATGCACAATAATAACCGTTTCACATATTATTATAAACTTGATGCCTGGCTTACATTCAGTTGAGATAGACGTGTTTACTGTGGGATCGGACTAACCTGTCTTTCACTAAAAGAAAACAGATATTAATATTTGTTATATGCTTGGATCAAATTGTAAACTTATGTAATGCTGAGTTTTGAAGAATGGAGATGACGTTAAATCAACATACCCCTTCGCTATGATAAACAACACGATCGACTTGTATGACTTAGGGCTTAACCACAAAACGACAAAATGCTTAGAAGATAAACATTAAGTTCAGCAATATTGTTGCTTGACAAACAGTGGCGTAGCGAGGACGGGGGGGGGGCAGGGGGCGAATGCCCCGGGTGGCACTTTGCCAGGGGTGGCAAATTGCTGGTAGTTTTTATATAGTTTCTAGCAATAAAAAAACGTATACGAAAATTTGATCTTTTAACAGAAATAAAAGAAAAGCCAAATAAAATATTAATAAAATAAATAAAGGAACTATCATACAGCAAGTGAACGTTACAACTGCCAAAACTTCTTAAATTCTTCAGATACTAATGCTATTGTTCTGGAAAAAGAGATCCTGATTGTACCCTATCAATTTGTAACATGAATGAATCGAATTCTCCTAGCGTCACATTGTTGGGGGGGGGGTGGTGGAGGGTATGGGGGTGGCAAATTCCTCTTTGTTAATTAGATTATACAACTAAAAAAAGTTTTGATAAAGTTTAATAAAATAAAAGAAAAGCAAAGATAAGATTTTTTTTAAAAGGAAGAAACTATATTAAAATATGTGGATGGGACGTTTCTAATGCCAAAATTTCAAACTCCTATTTTTTTTATTAATCCAAAGACTTGTGATACTAATGACACTGAGCTGAAAAACATAGGGGCTGAAGTAGTGTACGAACATGACAATTATGTGCAGGTACATTGAATCAATATTAACGTAGGTAAACTAATGGAACAAAGTTGTTGGCGCAGTTATGTGGTTTATTCTTTCAAAGCATACTTATTTTAATGTCTTTATTTTTTAGAATAAATAAAAATAATGAATAAAATTACTTATCTAGTGGAATTAAAATTTGGCACACAAATAAAAAAGTATCCACTCATGAAGAAGTGGATCCTTACGTCACTGGATCCAAGACTTCCTTTTGGGCAGGGAGCAAACTGTAATAATTAATGGATCTAAATCTGCACCAATGGAGGAAATAGGTAACATAACTGTAGATGAGATAGGTATACATTCACTCCTAAAAAACTTAAAAATAAACAAAGCTACTGGCCCAGATGATTTGCCTGCAAGGTTGTTAAAAGAACTAAGCAATGAACTGTCCCCAATCCTTGTAGTTCTCTTTCAAGCCTCTCTAAACCAGGGTAAAGTGCCCCAGGATTGGAAATTAGCTAACGTAACTCCACTCTTTAAGAAAGGGGATAAATCAGACCCTGGTAATTACAGGCCTGTATCACTTACTAGTATCACCTGTAAATTACTAGAACACATAATATATAGTAGAATAGTTAACCACCTTGACAAATATAATGCCCTATGCCCACATCAACACGGCTTTAGAAAAAACAGATCATGTGAAACACAATTAATAGGTTTAATAGATGAACTATCAAAAGGCTTAGACAAAAATGATCAAATAGATACAATATTACTAGACTTCTCAAAAGCATTTGACAAAGTTCACCACCTTAGTTTACTTAAAAAATTTAACTACTTTGGAATCTCAGGTTCCTTACATCACTGGATCCAAGACTTCCTTTTGGGCAGGGAGCAAACTGTAATAATTAATGGATCTAAATCTGCACCAATAAAGGTTAATTCAGGAGTTCCACAAGGAACTGTGCTAGGTCCCTTACTCTTTTTAATATATATAAATGATTTACCCAACAACATCTCAACAGGAACAAAAGTTAGGTTGTTTGCTGATGATTGTATAATCTATAGAACATTTAAATCAGAACAAGATAGCAAAATTTTACAAAAAGACCTAGATGAATTGATAAAATGGGAAACTAACTGGAGTATGAGTTTCCACCCAGAAAAGTGTCAACTGTTAAGAGTAACAAAGAAAAAGAAACAAATAAATTCAAAATATTTCATTCATGGAAAGGAACTAACCCAAACTAAAGATGCAAAATACTTAGGAGTCATAATAAATGAGAAATTATCATGGAATCCCCATGTCAATGAAGTTATTAAAAAAATCAAACAAAACCTTAGGCTTTATAAAAAGAAACCTTTACAAATGTAATAAAGATATAAAACTAAAATGCTATCTCACTTTGGTGAGACCTGTACTAGAATATGCATCTTCTGTATGGGACCCATCCACCAAAGAAAACATTGATAAACTAGAACAAATCCAAAAAAGAGCTGCCAGATTCATCACTGGAGAATATTCAAAACTGACTAGAATAACACCATTAGTTAAATCATTAAACCTTGAAACATAGAGGATAGAAGGACCAAGAGCAAAGTAGTAATCATACATAAAGCAATTAACTCTAATTTAGAAATACAACACAAAGATAACTTAATACAACCCTCAGATAGACATAAGGATAAAAACACCTTTCTTATTCCGTATGCGAGAACAAACTCATACAAATTTTCGTTCTTCCCGTCCGGAATTCGGGCGTGGAATGGGTTGCCTGAAGAAACCAGGAAAGCCAACACTTTATCAACATTTAAAACTCTAATAAGAATGCAGGACTAAACACAAACCATAGATAAGCGTAGGACGCAATAATCTTCTGTATAGAAGGAGCGTCTGAAACAGATAAGATAATATAAGATAAGAAGTACTCAACATTACCAAAGTTTTTTGTAATTGGATAGAATCAATAATTAGATAAAAAGAAAATAATATTAATAAAGAGCAAAACAAAATGGCAGTAAGTTCTTACGACATTTCTGAAATTATTTTCAATAAATGATTATCTTAAAATAATGGACTGCAGAGGCTCAACGTGTGTTAATACTTCTTCATGGCTGGAAAGTATGCATGAGTTCAAGAAAGACAAAATAAATTAAATGGCAATGCAAAATCTCACTCAAAAAGTTCATTTAAGCTAACTTTTTTTTACATGATTAGATACTCCTACTGAAACTAACTCTCTAACTATTTTTAGTACACTAGAACGTTGTTACGCATTCTTTTCCATGTCCATACACCGTTTGAAATATCTAATTGCTTCTACAAGAAGGCATTAAACAGACTTCGGGATAAAAAAAAATGAATATACCATGAAGCCATTTTAAGGCTATTTCTATAAAGTTATAGAAGAACTGGTAGATGCAGACAAAAAGCTCAACACACGACCAGATAAACACAATGAAATATTTTTTTTATTTTCTAATTTATGTCAAAGATGCCCGAAATTATTTACAAACGTATAGTTTTTAAAAAAAATGCTTAGCAGAGGCTTCTCACAGAGAAACTAATGGAATACTTAGAGTTTAGAGGATGCTTTGACATTTAAGAAAATTTATATGGGATACCTCATTCTTTTAATAGAATCTTCTAATCAAAGAATGAGAGCAAACATTTGGTGATCGAAGCGAATATGATCCATGCTGTGAAGAAAAACAGTTGAGAAGAAAGTTGTAGTCTTCATAACATAAGATTACTGTAGAAAATCGTGTGAGTTTCTGGCAGTTATTGTTATATCGAATTTGGAAAACAGATTTTCGTACACCAGCTAATATACTGTACTTTGAAATTTTGCCTTCAAATATGAGTATACAAAATATCTTACGTGCCATAATCAAACAAGGAATATTTTAACCTGGTAAAAAAGAAGAATTAATGAATTCAAGACCAGTTAGTTTATTCAAATTTATAAGATATTGAGGCTAGAAGTTACCCTGCCTAAAATAATAGCATTAATTCGAACATTGTCTTAAATAATGCAAGATGTTAAAATAGCTTCTCTAAAATTAAGTTAATAAAAGAAATAATCCAGATCAATAACGAATACACGAAGATTATGTAATCTATAGTTATTTTGGCTATTGAGCATGGTTCGGCTGAAGACATTGATACATGAAAGATTGGGGAACGTCCATAAATGACGTCACGCACCTAGGTGGGCGGAGTGGGTCACACTTTGTGACGATGTGTGACGAGGGGGAGGGGGTGGTTAAAAATGTGACGTCATATCAAAACGTGCAATTTTAAATAAAATGTTCACTTAAATATTTGATTGCTTAAAATTTATTTAATGACGTTTTAAATGGCTTCACGCGTGTTACCAAATTAGATTGCAGCCTACACTAAATACATGCTAAAATAACAAAAAAAGTTATTTGAAAAATGCCCATTTTCAAACACAAAATACGGCTTTTATGGGGGTGAGAGAAGCAAAGCTTTATGACGTCATATTGGAGGCAGGTCTAAGTTTTTGTGACGACGTGTGACGATCGGGGGAGGAGGGTAAAAAATCGGCCAAAATCCCGTGACGTCATTTTTGAATGGACTCTTTTGCAATGAGGAAATTCATAAACTTCAATTTTATTCAAGAAAAGAAGAATTTTTTTTATTCCTAACATAAAAATGTATTGTATCCTAATAAAGACTAGCTTACTACTAGCTTTACTTTAGAACATTAAGATATGTTTTCGGGGGGGGGGAGGCGGCAAAATTGGGTTCTGCCCCGGGCGACACATACCCACGCTACGCCGCTGTGGACCAATAACTTTTATTATGCTCTGAATTCTGGTGCTATGAACGATGTAAAGCTCCGAATGTATTCTTAATATTTGACATCATTTTAAAATAGTCTCTCAGGGCTTCTATTTATTGTAATGGCATTTTATGGCTATGATTGCAAACTTAAGATCCATATAAAATAAATGTCTCGATAACCTTTGACCTCAACGTTTTGACAAATTGCTCATGAATTCTACAGCTGATGTTTATCACATAGATATATTACAAAATTATAAAAAAAAGAATTTTGGAGTCAATAATATATATATATATATATATATATATAATATATATATATATATATATATATATATATATATATACGACTAAGGCGTAACTGGGTTTTTTAATCCCTCGGCTAATTTATTTTTGGCGCTCTTTGTTTAAATAAAAATTTAAAAATTAGAGATTTAGCTGCGCCCTTTTGAAGTGGCGCAGGCCGGCGCTCTTGGCAACTGCCCCAATGCCAAGCCGTTGTTACGCCACTGATTAAAAGTAGATAATGAGTTAAAGCAAGCCTGAAAAAGACACAGGACAACTCGTTGAAAAAAACTATAAAAACAACCAGCGTCTAAAAATAAAATAATAAAAAAACAAGCTGTGTAATCCAAGTACATATCAACCATTTTAAAGAATTTAATAAGCATTGGAGTTATAAATTAAGTAAGATGCAACATAATTAATTGAATTTTCTATATGAACAAGAGCTTGTACCAGAGCCGTCTTTACACCAGTTTGGGCCCCCGGGCAAAGAAATAGTGTTGGGCCCCTCCCCCGCAGAAATAAAAAATAAATATACATAATATTTATACATAAGCATATTCCCATGGGGGCCCTATGCTCATGGGCCCCCGGGCAAATGCTCAACGGCCTATGCGTTAAGACAGCCCTGGCTTGTACCGGTATAATACATCTGTTGTCAAAGCTACGGAAACTGTGCAGCGTCACACTCATCAATTCTAGTTCCCACTGGTTCCCCTGTCGTATTTCAATATGCGCTCTTCTCTAAACAATAACTTCAAACATGTTATCCCTTGTACGTCATCCATTGTCGTCTAGGTAAAAAAAAAGAAATGAAATACAATTGAAATAATAGTGTGTGATCAAAGAGTAACCAAAATTATTTAAATGTCTTAAAATGCACAAAAAGCGACTTTTACTAAATGTTTTTAAACTAAAGTTTACTGACGTTATTATGTTTAAAATATATAATTAACGTTTTAAATATCTTCTGCACAGGTAAAGCATTTCAATGAATTGAAAATGATATCTATCTATTTATTTAAAGCAATACTTTAATTTATAAAAAATACTTTTTAGTTTTCAGTTTTTGAATCATTGAATAAATTACATTTTTTAAAAATAAAATTATTTCATATTTAAATAGCGAATCCTTATAAAATTTATTTAAAAAAGAATAAAACTCACTTTTCCTGGTAGGAAGAATTACAAGAAGAAATGATCTGCCTTACCCAACTCTTATTCATGGTCATAGACGCTGTCAACCACGATCATCTGTGAGCTGTTGACGTGGACATATAAAAACATGATATAATCTTAGGCCGCTTATTTTAATTTTTGTTGTGTATTTTTCAATATATAACCCCGAAGTACTTGAGCAAGAATTAAATAACAGCTTAAAACTTATTGTTCTTTCATTTCTCTCTATTATTAAGTTTTCTTTCCATGACAAGATCGTGTCTATCCATCGAACTTTGCAGGTGATCCGATTCCCCATTTAAACTCTGTTTTACTTACGACTTATGATCCCCAGGTATTCTAGCTATCACAGGTAACAGTGTGGTTTTAACTGTGATACTGAGGGACCAGAAGCTACGAGGCAAGCCTCACAATCTCCTGCTCATAAGCCTTGCGTGTTGTGACCTAGGAGTTCTGTTTGGAGGATATCCTTTTACGATCATCTCGGGATACAAGTAGGTGGCACCATTAGATCACTCATTCATGGGCAACTTAACATTAGGCATATTTCCACCCTGTATGAAAAGTTAGCATTAACACACACAAAAATAAAGCAGCAAAATTAAAAGAAAAACCAAAATGAATCTCTAACATTATAAGTAACAAAAAGTCAAAAATGGAAAATATATTTTTACAAAAATTATTAATTTTTAATAAACAAATATAGATTTTAGTGAAGTTTAACTGATGAAAAAAACATTATAACTTTATATAAAATAAATAACTGTTTATACTATTACATGTATATAGAAATTATTCATGCTATATGAAAGATATAATTATTTGCGGTTGAAAGGGTCTATGAGTTAGTTTTAATTACATCCTCTTTGGTGTCAAGCTCTTGTCAGTATTTTGTGCAAGCGAAGTCTTCTAGAAGTAAAATATAATTTTTTTCTATCTCGTATATTCTATGGCATTGTAAAAAAAATACGGGTGCGCACTCTTAGCTCTCTTTTATTTGTCAATCGTTGTGTGTCTATTTCCTGAATCGTGTTTACTTCTTACTTGCACATAAACCTGCTTGTTTCACATTTGTATTTTCAAGTTCAAGCATTAAATTACATTTGAACTTCAGACCTCGACTTGAATCGAGTTTGTTTAAGAAGTGAACTTTACCCTTTGAGTACGATAATACCTTAAAGAAAATTTAATTCGTACTTGCGCTAAAAGCTTTAATTGTTTACCGAATTTGCATCTACCTGTCTGTAATGAGTTACTTTTATATGAAATTAATAAAATATTCAGGTCTTAGCATGGCATCTGATATATTTATAAGATGACGTTGTTAACTGTTTCCAGTCAGAAGTGGATGTTTGGAGATTTCACGTGCAAGTTTGCCGGCTTCTTCACCTTCTTTCTCTCCCTGACGAGCATGAACACCTTGGTGGCGGTGTGTGTGTACAGATACGTCATGATATGTACACCAGGGAAAGGTAAGTGTCAGGGTGTGTACACTGATAAGAATATATGCGACTTTTTGACACACTTGTGTGCGGTAGTACCTCATACGCATATGTTCGTCTCGATTATTAAAAAGTCATACTTCTGTGAAGGACTATCGTCTCCATGGAATAAAATGTTACATTTGAATGTTTATAAAGTTTACCATTTCTACTCTATTTTTAGAATTATAATCCACACAAACTGTGCCGTTAAAAATTATCATGTTATTTCTTTTCCCAGCATTCATCTTGACCAGAAAATTTACATTATACGTCATCATCGGAACCTGGGCCTATGGGCTGTTCTGGACAGGGCTGCCACTCATAGGTAAGTTTTAACGGCAAGATTCGAGCAAGTGGTTTGCCAGGATTTAAACAACTGGCTTTAATTAACCGGATACTTGACCATTGAGAAATGTATAGGTAGAAAAAGCGTCATTAATACACTTATCCCGTTTTAATCGAATAATTTGCTAAAAAATTATGAAACAAACAAACAGTACCGGATCATTGATCACTGCATGAGACAGGTAAATATACCTTACTAACAACATGACTCCCGAAGTTAGCGGCAGTTTCCTAAATTGATCGGATATTGTTCTCTTCCTCTCTCTCTCTCTCTCTCTTTCTCTCTATCTCTCTCTCTTTCTCTCCCCCCTCTGGATCTTTTCCCACACACCATCTCTTTATTTCTCACACACTCTTTTTTAAAATCTTTCTTTCGATTTCCATCTCTCTATTTCTCTCTTTCACTCTCTTTTTCATTCGTAATTTCTACCTATTTATTTCTCTTTTTTCTAAATTGGTTTATGTCTCTATTACACCTTCTCTTTTGCTCTTTCAGCTCAAGGGGTTAATATCTTAAACAAATATTTACACACACGTACTCCGTTCGGTTCAAGCTATCATTCTAAACTACACCCACGTACTGATGGATGCTTGCTCGTTGTTTGCTATTGTAAAACTCTATTAGCTTTCGTTTCAAAATTCCATTATAAATCCCTTAAGAAATTACCCAAAATAAAAACATACAATTTTATCTAATGAAACAAACCTGATCTAAAATTTAAAAAAACAACCCCAACAACAACAAAAAAATATTTTAAATATAAAACTAAGTACTGGTGGTCCAGTAATAAACCATAGAATGTTGCCGATTATTCAAGGTAATTGAGAAATAATTTGGTTTTAGAAAATCGATGGCTGAATTTTAAAGTAAATTCATGATCTCCTTTAAAATTTGTGTTATCTGTGGTAAATAGTAATTAAAACATTTTCTCATATACTGCATATCCAGTACCTCGATAGGCCTTAGGGACGTTAGTAACATGACAATGCTTCTTGCTACAGCCATTGCGTACGGCGTACGATATTAATAATCACAATCAAAAGCAAATGCAACTTTAAACATAATTTCTATCAAATTTTAATATCTAAATTATCGACAAAAATGTCGTCATATCAGTATCCCACATTTGGATAGCGTTTAAAGACCTAAGTCTAAGACTCTTATAGGTCTCCCCGAGAAATTCTACTAGCAATTTAGCCCCCCCCCTTTCTCAAAAGGAACTGATGGGAGGTCTGGTCTTTTGAGAGTGGGCTGCCTGGGCAACCAGGAACATGCATGGCTGGCGGTGCCTACCATGTATAAGGAGAGATGGAACTCCCTATTTCGCCTCGAAACAACCTCGGCTCAGCCCCAGCTCTGCATACGAGTCTAATTGCGTGAACCGTCGCTAGATAACTGGATTATCAAATTGGCCCACCTTAGGGAACCAAGCGCTGATTGATCCCTTCCCCCCTTTCTTCCTCTCGACTCCCCGCTCCAGTCACTGAACCCTGCTTCGGGTGCAGAAAGGTCCTTACCGTGACAATTCTTCGTGGGAAGGTTTCCTCAGACCTGACGTCCGTGGCGATCTTTGTGGCACTTCCATTTGCTAAACGCGTACTGGCACTCATGGCCCTAGCAATCACAGCTCACACTTGTGTTATATAAATTGAAGAAAAGGTTCGCTTAGCAACCCCAGCCCTCGACGTATGTTGTTTGGTTTTCGTCATGGGCATCGCATCTACGCATGTGTTTTCAACTGTAATCATATCCCTAATTTCCTTGCCGCCTCATATCTGTATCTACCAATCGCGTAAGCTATAAGTGAATACTGCACGTGGACAACAAGAATGCATATTCCAAAAAAAGCTTGAGAATACTCTCTAACAGCTTTGAATAACAATTGGGAAACCTGCTTCATCTGCTGGGAAGTGCAGTTAAACAATTTTGAACTCAGGACTCACTCGCCGCCCTATGTCCAGCGAGAAGTCAAAAAGCGCGCTGCTGTTTTAGGGGCTAGCTTGCAATGCCACGCCAACAAATGACCGGGCCAAACCGACTTGTAAACAAACAACAGGGATTAATTTGAGCGATGGATTTTAAGAACTTCGAAACAGTTTTCAAGTTACTATGCGTCCTTGATTGACAGTCCTTTGAAAAAAAAAGATTTATTATTACTAAATTTTTTTTTAAATTCCGTTTTTAAAGTTGTAAATAATAACTTCTTTGTTACACTACCGATGACTGACCATCCTCGCTACCCATTCTCTCACACACCCTGATTTAATTTAAGTGACCACAACGGGAAAAAAAACTTTGAACTGTCAAAAATTAAACACATGACACATACATCTACAAAGAACATGGTCATAAACAAGTGAAACTTAAAAACTGGTCTTTAATAACATGCGGCGGCAGTTCTTCATTCACACCATCTGGTCTCTACAATTTCTCCATTTCACACCATCTGGTCTCTACAATTTCTCCATTTAACACCATCTGGTCTCTACAATTTCTCCATTTCACACCATCTGGTCTCTACAATTTCTCCATTTCACACCATCTGGTCTTCACAATTTCTCCATTTCACACCATCTGGTCTCTACAATTTCTCCATTTAACACCATCTGGTCTCTGCAATTTCTCCATTTAACACCATCTGGTCTCTGCAATTTCTCCATTTAACACCATCTGGTCTCTACAATTCCTCCATTTCACACCACCTGGTCTCTACAATTTCTCCATTTCACACCAGAAGGTCTCTGCAATTTCTCCATTTAACACCATTTGGTCTTTGCAATTTCTCCATTTAACACCATCTGGCCTCTACAATTTCTCCATTTAACACCATCTGGCCTCTACAATTTCTCCATTTCACACCATCTGGTCTCTACAATTTCTCAATTTAACACCATCTGGTCTCTACAATTTCTCCATTTAACACCATAACACCATCTGGTCTCTGCAATTTCTCCATTTAACACCATCTGGTCTCTACAATTCCTCCATTTAACACCATCTGGTCTCTACAATTTCTCCATTTCACACCATCTGGTCTCTACAATTTCTCAATTTCACACCATCTGGTCTCTACAATTTCTCCATTTAACACCATCTGGTCTCTACAATTTCTCTATTTCACACCATCTGGTCTCTACAATTTCTCCATTTCACCCCATCTGGTCTTTACAATTTCTCCATTTCACCCCATCTGGTCTCTACAGTTCCTCCAGGGTTAAAGTGCACGGACTGACCGCGCGCATAAAGTGACAACTAACCGAGAGACCGTCTAATGTAACTGTGTTTTTTGTGTGTGTTTTTTTCCAAGGATTTCCGCCGCTCGGCCCTCACTGATGAGATAGAAATCTTTAATCTTGTAGCTTTGATCTTAGCTCTCCATTTCTCATTAGCATTCACAACCTTGAGGGTGAGGGACGGGTTATGTTATTGTTTGGGGTGGGAGTGGGGTGGACGGACGGAGTAGTTTGACAAGGGCTGATAAAGCCATGTTGATTTTGTGTTGATGGCCGTTGATTTAAATGTTGATACACGTATTGATTGACAAGCTGATAAATTGTTGATAGGCTATGAGCAGCACTCACCGAGGAAATAAAGAGGCGTCAAGAAATCATTTTACAGCGGTGTGTGTGAATATTTTAATGTTATTTTATGTAACAAAGAGTCTAATATCTTTAGACTTTAGTTTAAACAAATTTGTGTTCATTAACAATAAACACTATGATAACTTCAATGGCTGTACTGTGAATTAAATCACCGACTTAAGATTAACGGCAAAGTTGCAAATAAACATCTTAATGGTAATCCGTCAATCTTCTGAGAACGTTAAACATCAATAGAGAGAAGAAGCAATTTATGTTCCATAATAAATGGAAGCGAAAATGGTAACATGTTTTTTTTAAAATATATTCTAAAGTGACAAGTGTTCAATGTCTACCAACCTCAAATTCTATCTTAATGATCTGTCAATCATAACTTCTACAATATCACTTGAACGTGCATCTTAATGATCTATAAATTAAAATCTCTGCTTAAAAGTGTGCCTTAATTATTTACAAATTATAACCTCGACAACATTACTTAAATGAGTAACTTAAGGCTCTGTAAAAATATAATCTCTACTTCATTACTCCAACCCCCTTAAATTAACTAATGTCAAAAGTTTCAGACATTGTTTCAGCTTGTAGTCAGATTTGTGAGACACAATCAAAAGGTTCAAATAAAATAATTTTTGATCTTCAATTATATTTAGACACAATTCAAGGTTAAATATGGAAGTAAATACCTTTACCAGAAAGGTTATTAAAAAACCAGCGTAAATTATACTCGAACAGTTTATAACTTTATAAATATTATTTTTTTTTAAAGAAAGAAAAGAAAAATTGACACCAGGTTAAGGAGGAAAAAAATGTTTGAAAGAAAGAAGTCTTTAAAAACAAAACAAAAATGGCATTCTTCTTAGAGATGGGAATATTGTATGAAATCAACATCATTTTTTAAAAAGTTTATTATTTCACCATGGTTTGCTTTTTAGAAGAGTTTAGAAACTGGGAAAAAGTAGTGTTGATTGATTTCTAATTACTAGCAGGTGTGCTCTAAAACAGTCTCCGATCGTCGCGATTTGTCTTTACTAAAAAGCACAAGAATCTGTCCTTCTGAACTCTTTTAGAGAGAAAGCAGTCACACAAAAAATATATATACATATTTTTTTTAAAAAAAGGATTGAGGGGAAGCACCTCGTGGTCAGCCCACGCATAACACGCCTCTGTTAGCCAACTTATCGATACGGCCCCTTAAGTTGAATTGATTTTTTTTTATGCAGACGATAGGTCTTAGTTTACACGTGACTAGACACGTGATGTTATTTACTCGCGTTGTGATGGCAGAATTATTTTTTTTTGAAGCACCCGAGGGACCTGAATCATGGAAATGATTCCATTAGGATGTTGTTAATGTGTGAGATGATTGCGTCATTTCATGTGAAATTATGGTGTCTCGTTGTCAATAAATATAACGTAATATCGGGACGAATCAGCGTATACGAAAGTAATGCGGAACGTCTAGAATGTACCTCTTAAAGAGAATGGGTGTGCATTGTATGAACTTGTATATACGTTTAATTTTTTTAGAATTTCACTGCCGGTAAACAATTATAAAACATGCAGCAAAAATAATGTTGCACCCCGGCACCCAAAATACTAATTAATAATAAAAGTAACGGCAATTTGAAGTAATTAGTGTATCACCCGTCAAAAATTATGAAGTTTTCAAAATAAATACACATTAGATTTTTTTTAAAAACGTAATACAGAACTTTCATTTGTGTTATTTATTTTTATTTGATTAATTGATTATCATTTTGAACAATTTTATGCGGAACCTTCGAAAAGTGTTATTTTTGGTGCAGCACTATACAACAAAATCGATCGCAGTGCCACCTAACAGCATTACAAATTTCGCAGCGCCACCTAACAGCATTATAATTACATCCATACATACAGACAACGGGAATTATGTATATTGACTAGTGTATCACCCGTCAAAAATGACGGAATTTTTCAAAATAAATACACATCAGATTAAAAAATAACGTAATACAGAACTTTCAATATTTGATTCATTTCTTATCATATTGAACAATTTTATGCGGAACGTTCGAAAAGTGTTATTTTTGGTGCAGTAATTTGGTGCGCACTATAAAACAAAATCGATCGCAGCGCCACCTAACAGCATTACATTTCATTACAACCATACAGACAACGGGAATTATGTATATTGATATACATAAGTAACTTATCCTTGTTTGACAAATTTGAAATATTAAACTTGCTGATATGTACACAAAGTATTTCATAATAATTATAAATCCTCAAATCCTATTTTTACATTGTTCCCTTTTCAAAAATTAAAATATAAGCTAAAACAATGACGTCATATAATATTTTTATACACAATCGATCGCAGCGCCACCTAACTTACTTCCATACAGACAACGGGAATCAATATACATACTTAACATATGTAATTTATCCGTGTTTAATAAATACGAAATAATAAACTTGCTGAAATGTACATAAAGTATTTCATAATAATATAATTATAAATCCTATTTTTACATCGTTCCCTTTTCAAAAATTAAAATATAAGCTAAAACAATGACGTCATATAATATTTTTATACAAAATCGATCGCAGCGCCACCTAACAGCATTACATATTTCGCAGCGCCACCTATTTACATCCATACATACAGATAATGGGAATTATGTATATTGATGTTAGCATAGTTGTATCAACATGACAACTGTTAATCTTAGTAATACACCGGATACAAATTATTTAAGGGGACTAAGTGCTCAAATCATTATCCCAACCGCTGTTTGAGTAAATTTTGAGTTTTCATTTTAAAAAAAAATATTAAATTAAAATATTTAAAGAAAAGCTTTATTTTTCATCAACTTGTTTTATGTATAATTATGAATGAAGTTGAGGTAAAATGTTGAGGTTTATGTGTAAGAAAATCACTAAGCAACTGCCCTTCACATAACAGCATTCACAATTTACCAGAATTCGGATCGTGGTAAAAATGTTCATCTATTTAGCTTTGGAATATAATTAAGTGCAGGTGTTTTTTCCCCCACCATATTTTTAAAAGGATCGCTTTCCATGAGCAATGTGGTGAACGACTCGCGTCATACTGGAGCAGATAATTATAGAGTTACTTGGTGAGATTAAGGAAGCAGGTAAAGATGGCAAAAGGAATAATAAATAAGCTCATCAAGTTTCATTACAGCCGATTGCTCTCACAACGACTTTGTCCGACGACTGACTCAATCAAATTAGCAATCATTGATGCCGTGCTTGTTTTTATTAATATTCTGCTCTACTAATTTCACCATTTTGGTTATTTACGAAAGTATGATCCCTAAAACAGCTCAAAGATATTTAAAACAACACTTTAGCATAGAAGCGTCACTAGGGGGATGCGGGGGTGCCGACCGAACCGTGTGACACCATCACGAGGGTATAACATCAAAATGTAAAATTATGTATGTTCCCGTTATGTTATTTGGCACTGGCAGACTCGAATGAGGTTTATAGGGGGGCGAGGGTGACACCTTGAACTACCACACTGGGTAAAACCAACCCTAGTGACGCCTTTGCTTTAGCATATTCAACGAATGTCAGCAAAATTTCTAACTTGTGATATTAAACAATATAATTTGCAATGTCACGTCGGTAGTGTCTGTCCGTGACGCTACTAATTTTAGAAAGCAGCGCACCAAATTACTGCACCAATGCATCAAAATGTGTGCTAATTAAAGATACACTGTAAAAAATATTATATGACGTCATTGTTTTAGCTCATATTTTAATTTTGGAACAGGGAACAATGTAAAAAGAGGATTTGATGATGGATAGCGAAGTCAATAGTGCGCTCGCCTCACAAGCTGAGGAGCGTGGGATCGATCCCACGGTAAAGCCACTATAAAAATGTTGATGAATGACTAAAGCTAAGAAAGTCCTCCGCTGACCTGGAGAGGGATGGGCGCCGCTAGGTCTATCAAGCCCGAGAATGTTTTAATGGAAACATTAGAACCCCCTACGACTACGGGGTTATAACTACCACGTGGTTACAGGACTATTTAAAAAAATAATATATTTAAAATAAAATAAAAAAATAAAAAATAAAAAAAATTTTAAAAAAAAATAATTAAATAAATTTTTTTAAAAAAAAATTTAAAAAGGGGGCGCCCTAGGCGCCCTACAACCCCTATTATAAAATACTTTGTGTACATTTCAGAAAGTTTAATATTTCGTATTTATCAAACAAGGACAAGTTAGTTCGGCTTTTGAAAAAGGTGGCCGCCGTAGGTGCCCTAAAAAAGTGCATTTTTCAAAATAAATAGATTTCAGCTGAAAACTTCCGTCATTTTTGACGGGTGATACGCTAGTATATAAATATTCTCCCATCAATCACCCCACGTAATTATTCTATCTCAGTTGGTAAGTCAAGCTTTTGACATTTCTTTTCATTTTTAGCTGTTTAAGTCTGTAGATAGGATTAGCGTTATGCAATATTCAAATTTTAAGGCTAGTAGCTGAAACATCTTCAAACAGGTTACTTGTTACTAACTAAACATACAAAAATGCCAAGATACATGCAATGTCTACTAATAACTTAAACACAAAGTTTCCCTAACAAGTCCTTACATTCAATTTAACAAGTCAAATGTTGCTATTTTTTTATTTTAAAGTCCGACTTCTTGTAAAGGTTTCCAACAAAATGAAATTATTTCAGTGGGTCGCAGAGGTCAAGACGTCTGGCGCGGTTGATTAATCCGATTTGAGCAGTCGCTGATGTTGGCTTGGATAAACACGAAGATGTCCGCGTTGGGCGAGGTCGTCCTCTTGCTTACCTCCCGCTGTATTACCGTTTGTCTTGTGACTTACTCCCGCTTGTCTCTGTTCTACTTCTGCTTGTCTCTTAGTTTATATATGTGTGTTTATTTACAACTTTGGTCTCTATTTATTTCTTCTTGTCTCTAGGTATATGTGTGTAAATTTGAAATTTGGGTATTTATTTATTTCTTCTTGTCTCTTGTTTTATATATGTGTGTAAATTTATAACTTTGGTCTCTATTTACTTCTTTTTGTCTCTTGGCTTATATATTTCTGAATATTTACAACTTTGGTTTCTATTTACCTCTCCTTGTGTCTTTGTTTATATATATGTTAATATTTACAACTTTGGTCTCTATTTACTTCTTCTTGTCTTTTGCTTTACCCTTCCTAAACTCTCCCTGTACTTCAGGTATAAGAGACTTGCTTGTTGTTGTTGGAGCACGTGACCTTGACCGAGTCTGGAGCTCGTGGTTTGTATTGTGACGTGAGCTCGTGGTTTGTATTGTTCCGTGAGCTCGTGGTTTGTATTGTGACGTGAGCTCGTGGTTTGTATTGTGACGTGAGCTCGTGGTTTGTATTGTGACGTGAGCTCGTGCGTGGCCGTGAACTCGGAGAGTGTGGCTATAAGTGTAATGTTCGGGTGATCATAGAGAGACGGTCGTTACACAGACCACAAGATGCTGTGTTGATTCTTGCAGTATTGATGTACACTTAAGACTATTGAATGATAGACGATTACATAGTGTGAGAAGTGCCTCAAGACTATTAGATAGTGTTAGAAGTTGACCAAACATCATTACAGCTGTCTATTGCTGAACATGTGTTTGGCTCTCTACTCTGGACTGTCTCTTACTGCGCTCCTGCATTTATAGGTGCTCTTGTTTGTATTTTACTTACTTTTTCTTGCCTCTCATGGGTTCGATAAACGTGGATTCTAAAAATCAAATTTTTCGACATCGCGAAAATATTACATTACATTGCAAAACATATCATCTCGTTTTCTTAGAACTTGCATTACAAACGATGAGAGTAATGATACTTTTTATCTCTATAAACTCAACCAGCTCGCAATATTCTTATCCGATCTTAATCCCTTTCAATACAGAAAAGGATTGTGCCCTATGCTTAACGATGGCTCGAGTCTAGTTTGGTATTTTTTTATTAGAGTTTTGGATGTTGTTATGGGGTTGGGTTTGCCTTATTTGTTCAGGCAACACATTCCAAGCTCGAATGCCAGACGGAAAGAAGAAGTATTTGTATGCGTATTCTACCATTGACCCTGAGAGCCTTGAATCATTTTGATATGCTGAGAAAGAGAAACGCCTCTCTGGGGTCAAGTGAGATGATTGTTATCTGAATAGAGCGGATATGATTGCAATCAGACTAAAGGTCGATATACTCTAATAGGATAGACTTTATTGAACTGTCTAGTTCTGAAAAAATTAAATATCCTATTACCGTCTTCAAATCAAATTTTATTTTTTCCCGGAAAACATTCGAAACTATCAATCTGCTTGGTGCTGTCTGTCTATTCATGGGAGAGAAAACACGAGAGATAAACGTCCGTTTATCTGCCCCATATTCTGTCTCACCAAGATGTTTCTTCTCATCATAAACTCTAAAACGTGTCACCCCTTACCTCCTCTTCCTTTGCAACGACCCTACTTACGTGCACTTTACGTAATGGGTATAATTTCGTACAAGGCTCTTTTTCACATCTATTTGCCTTATTTCTAAAACACGTATATTGATCAATTTTTGACCCATAGTGAACCGATTTCCTCATTTTTTTAAAAAGATCTGTACTTGGAGGTTTTGTATAAGGCATGTATAGATGGATGGTGTGACGTGTTTGTAATATGAGGAAGAGATTGTTGGGTGCATACTACAGTATATGCTTAAGGGGCGAGATTAAATTTCTATAGTAGCCAAAGTGAAAACTTACCGTGTCTGAGGTCTAATTAATAAAGCCTCTTTGATTGTATCAGCATTGTCTCAATAAACATGCGTGTCACTTGGCTCGGGGGAGGGGGGCACGATTGTGACTCTTGACTGGGACCCTAAAGGAAGGGGCCTCTTTATTTGTTTACGCTCACGTAGAGTCAGACAGGCTTACGTGTGGTTAATTGTGTGAGGCCTAGTTATATCGTAACGTACATTACGGTTAGTGTTTAATCACAAAATATCAAAATTTTTATTAACAAAATAATAATTGTTTTCAATTATCCAAAGTCTCTGTTTAAAAAAAACAACCTCTAAAATTTAATTAATTCTTTAAAATAAAGATTAGGGAAAAAAATGTTTTTGTATCCTTATTCTAGAAAGACAAGGTTAAATACAAAAATCTCAATAACACCTTATTAACGTATTCTTTAACTAAACATTTCTCTGTCTAGGCTGGGGCTCCTACGGACTCGAGCCTTTCCTCATCTCCTGCAGCCTCGACTGGGCCAACAACAACTTTTCGAACATCACCTACATGGTAGCCACAATCGTATTCTGCTACATCTTTCATGTCGGGATCATGGTAAACTGCTACAGGTGAGAGGGTCAGGGTGTCATGATAAAACACTGCCCCGGGCGCCAGTTTTTGAGCAGTGCATGGGAGTCATGGTCAGGGAATTTTACTTTAGAGCTTCGGGATTAATTGCATAAAAAGATTCAAAGGAATTTACGGATCAAAACGGAAATATGGCGTTAAAATAGTTCGTTCATAGAATACAAGGACTGGAGTTACTGTTTCCCTTTTCCTTTTGACTGAACGTGAAAAAAAATGGCGATTCGCCTGCCCTTGGATTTGGCGGCCCTTGTATTTGGTGGCCCTGGCATTCGACGGCACTGTACAGGTGTCCGTTTTGCACATGGCTACAGGCAACATTTGATGCGCACTTGCTAAAATAAAAACTCCATTAATTAAGGTGGCGGTTGTTCGGATAATCGATTTCTTTTATAATTGGGGGTTAGAAAATCAAATGACTTTAAGTTTTTTATACTGATGAAAAAACATGATTATGAGAAGTGTTTGACTGATATCTAACAATAAACCACTTCTTGTTACTTATGATATTGAAAAAAAAAGACAAACTTAAGCTAGAAAATAGAATTTGCAGGTTAGTATTTAAAAAAAGTAATTTTTAAACGTATGTCGAGAATAAATAAAAAGAACCCGTGAAAAATATTTTTGGATGTTTGAATAGCTCAATAGGATTGTTTTTCGCAAACAGTTATTGATCTGGGACATCATTAGGGCTTGGAACTACTGGCCTTGTCAAACAACATTTCCAGGAGAAAAAAAAGAGTTCTAAGCTTAAACATGTTTTTATTTGATTGCCAGTTTGGTAGTAGCTGCACAATTTACTGAGAATTATCGATGGTCAGCTTTAATCCTCTATGTAGGTCACCGAAATTGTATTTGGTGGTGTATTTTTTTTAAACGACTGGAAGCTTGAAATGTAGCTCTGGCATCAAATTTTAGAATTTTCTCAACGTTCTGACAGTTCAAAAGCAAACATTTAGGTGGCGTTGAAATTGGATTTGCCGCCATTGACTGCGTGTAAAGAGAGCTGTCAACTGAACTTGTTCTCGACAGCTCAACACATAGTCTTAGAGGAATGATTATCTCAACGACACTCAATTGTTCTTCAATTATGTTTTCCTTATCAGGCGAGCAAACCTCGTTCCTTCCTTCTATTAGTGATGGACACCCCATGCCCTTGTACCAATGGCGTCGTTCCTCCAACGACAAAAGTTCCAAATTAGAGAGCGTTTACAGTAATTGGCGAGTAAATTATAGCCCCAAGGCAATCAAGGAAATAATCAACATGGCCGAGTTAGTGATAGGAGATATTAACAGGCTTAAGGGGGTATAGAGGACTTTAACATCAACTTATTTTTGTATGCACGGCGCGTTTATTATGTGTGTCAGCATGTGCCACAACTTAAATGGTTCTGTGACCGTATCTAAAGGACCGTCCATAAAGTACGTCACGCTTTTTTTGACTATTTTTAACTCCCCCTCCCCCTGTCACAAATCTTGGACCCCCCTCCCCCTAAAGTACGTCATACTTTCGAACAAAATTATTTTTTTTTATTAACAAAATAATTAAAATTTAATATAAAACACCGTGACGTCACACATGGCCGGACCCCCGTCCCCCCTGTCATAAACTGTCACACTTTCTTACACCCCCTCCCCCCTCTGGAGCGTGACGTACTTTATTGACGGCCCATAACTATCTAAATAAAATCACATGTGTGGAATCTTACTGTAGTCTAAAAACTGCCAACCACTCGGCGTTCGGCTACTGATTCTGTGTTGAGAGTGGTGTAAGTATCTGAGTGGTTGTTTCAAAATATTCAGTTTAAGCGTCGAAGAGAATTATGTCTTGAAAAATATGTTTTATTCCTTATGCTGTGTTATAAATGTCCTTTTAGATGAATAGAAGCGTAAAACACGAAATATACATCGGTGTCGCTACAATTGTGTGCCCAGTGTGATATTTCCAGATGTAAAATTAAACACGCGGGGCGAAGTTTAAACAAGTAGCTTTCCACGAACACATCAGAGAACAACTACCTCATGGCAACGTCATGTTGTTGGGGTTTTTACTATATATTAAAAGCTTTAGCAAAATGAAGATCTTTCGGGGATCGGTTTCTGGGAATACACTTTATATTTAGTCAACTTAAATTGCCATTGAGCTGTAGTAATGAGATAAGAGTACCCGCATGTCCGCGAATGGCAACGATGTTTACAGGAATTTAAAAAATGTGTATCATAAGTCTTATCTCTTCGAGGATCCCGCGAGGACATAGTGATGCCAGAAACATCTTCTGCATAACGATACAAAATTGGGCGCTAAAGCGCTTCACAGGCATGATAAATCTCGATAAATTTTTCTGATTTTGTGTCAATCTGTGTCTATGTGGTGAAGTCTCACGCCAAGCTTGTCAAGCTGCTGTTCAACAATTAGCAAAGCCACCTCGTTTGTTGGGTCTTAATTGTTTGCAGACTGGTGTCCACATCAACCAGGAAAAACTTTGCCTTCAAAAAGTCTTTAAAAGAACGGGGGAAAGACAAAGCTGGGGTTAAGCCATTCATTAAAACCTATCGAGTCGATTTAAAAGATTGGCCATGACTTTTTTTCTTTCAATGGCGGAGCAGAATTTGACTGGCGAGACGGAGGTAAACATGAAACTTAAGTCACTTAAACCTAAAGCATTAGCACGGTGAAGGGTTCGAAACAAATAAAATGTTGGTATAGAGATAGCAATATTGTATACACTGTAAGCGCTTAAAGTTTCTCAACCCATCTTGACATCAAAAGACATGCATGATTCAAAGCCAACATTCAAAACCAGAAAAAAAGAAAAAAACACGCATGACATAAATCATTCAGAGCCTTGGTGTGGCAATTACAATGCTGATTTTAACAAATTAAAAGCAGAACATAATAGGACAGGACTATAGGAATGACCATAGGAAATTTCATGATTTTAGGCCTTGTTCTTGGGATCAAACTGTGAGTGTGTGGTATTTAACAGAATAGATTAATGTAAATATCCAATATAAAAAAATAGATATTAAATGTCACAGTTCACTTGGTTAAACTTATACTTTAAGCCTGAATGTTCACATTCTTGTCCTCAGCTAGTCCTCGTTGGGTGGAGAAGCAATTCACCGGTTATATAACCTGATTTCGAGCTCCACGAGCGTCTTTTATCATATGTATCTTGGTGTTAGAATTATTTACTTTGAGGATAGAAAAAGTTAAAAAGTTAGCTTGGTGATAAAAATATGTAGCTTGATGATATTTTTTTATTTATCTGGGTTATGTTAACATTTTAACACACACTGCAACATGGCACCGGTCAATTAAGTCACGTGTCATGTACGTACATTGTTATAAAGTATGCAATTGTCCGATAAAATGTATTCCTGTTGCGAGCTCACAACGCCTACCTACTTTACTACCGTGGTACAGGGAAAAGCGGTCAGGCGGTTCGTATAATTTGGTATCTGTTTAATAAAGCTGGTCAGCAATGCCCTAAATCCACCTGGTGGCCACACTAACAGGCTTTAAATATCTCACCCAGATCCATGCAGATGTTCTAATTTTCGATTTGACCAGGCAGAGAAAAAAACTGTGCGTGTGAACTTTTTATCTTGTGATTTATTTAACTAAAGTGGAATTTAAATCTTTCGCCGCGGAATACTCATAAATCAAGTCGATCTACAAACTGACAGAAAAGTAATTATCTTTTTTTTAAAATAAATTTTTACAATCAAGAGAATTTTTTTAAAAATACAGTCTGTAGTGAAACCTTCGTCATCCAGTTGAAATTAACTCTGAGCAATTTTATTTATTTAAAAAAAAATATTTTATTTATTTTATTTTTTATTTATTTTTTGTTGAGAATTTTTCTTCCTTGTTATCAATGAAACTGTAAATTATTCTCTCACGCTGTCCTGATTTGTTTGTGTAACATTCTTTGCCTTAATTCATTTTTATCTCTTTTGTTTAGCGTATCCTTTTTTTAAAAAATGTTTACCAACATGTAATTTCACGCGGATCCCTAATGACAGAATTCGAATCATGCAAAGTCAGTGGCGTCATTAAAAAGCTCAACTTTAAATGACATAAAACTTTAGTAAGAACGTACAAAAAGTCAATCCTATGTACATCTTAGTACAACTAGCGCTCAATAACCGAGTCTGCAGAGGTGTCACTATGGGGTGAGGATGCGAGGGGCGCGGACCGCACCGGGGCACACCATCACAAGGGGTGACACCAAAATGTAAAATTCCATATGTTCACGTTATTTGGAACTGGCAGACTCGTGGGAGGTCTATGGGGTAAGTCGTGAAGGAGTGACACCATGAGGTACCGCACTGGGTGACACCATGAGGTACCGCACTGGGTGACACCATGAGGTACCGCACTGGGTGACACCATGAGGTACCGCACTGGGTGACACCATGAGGTACCGCACTGGGTGACACCATGAGGTACCGCACTGGGTGACACCATGAGGTACCGCACCGGGTGACACCAATCCTAATGACGCCTCTGCGAGTCTGATCTCTATTGGAAAATTTGTTTCGTGACGGCCAAGGTAACGAATCGAGAACCTCTGATATTTTCAACAACTGCTGCATTCAATTTCTGCTAGTTTTCCTCCCCTCTTTCTTTCCATTATCATTTCCATATTTTATATCCCCGTCTACCCTGTACGTAGAGATTAATTTGAAATTGTAACGCATTGTGCTCTATGGCAATATGATGTTTTAAGCCCGAGACCTCGAGTTTTTACTCCGCTGAAACGTTTCATCCGTTCCTCAGCTATGATGGTGTCGATATACACCGACATACTTTAAATAGTACTGGAACAGTAACTTTTTGGTGGTAAGGAAACAGGTAAAATTGTGCTGGCAAGGGAACAATAACATTGTGGTTGTAAAATTAATAGCAACAATAACAGTTTTTATTTGATCAAATACCAAATTTATCGTCCTTTTCTAAATTATTGTCATTTGATTTAAAACCAATATCACTTATTTTTAAACTCAATTTGTCATACTTTTTTTTAGTACGCTGTGGACCATACTGCTCAGGAAATACATTGGCCGGATGTGTTAACTATAATTTTAAAACTGGCTTTTCTCAGGCACATATCTAGAACTGTGGCCGAGTTGGCTGAAAGAGATCGCGAGAGAGGGCGGCGGATCGTAGTCTTTGAGGAGATGATTCACCAGACAAAAGTAGCAGATGACCAGCAGGTGACCAGGGTAAGTAGAGTTTTGCCATAGATAAGTGGATTTTATAGGGCATTCAAACGGGCTTTTATAACGATTTTTTTTAAATTATAAAAATAAATATCACAAATTAATTTGCTTGAAAAAAAAAGTTTTTGATTGACCCTAACCTCAAATTTCTCTCTGACAGATGTGTTTTCTAGTGGTTCTCGTGTTTGTTGGGGTTTGGACACCTTACGCCTTGGTGTGTGCTGTAAACATATTTTACACCGATTTGCCTATCGCTGTCACGGGTAGGTTTTTCGTAACATTATCTAGCCCCAACGTGCAATCTTGTTTGTCTCCCCTTGCTAACGCACTAAAAATGTGGACGTAATTTTATTTAAAGCCAAGAGATCGACTCAATCAGGCAACCTGATGTAAACTTTAGCTCTAATGTTAACCTATTGTTAGTTCCGACCCCAAAATGATTCATTTCAACCCAGTTTCATTTATCAAGTACGTGTACAGGATTCGCCGAATGTATTACTACACTAATGAAGTATCGTGGGCAAGAGTTTATAAGTAATGTAACGTGTCTCTCCAGCTCTCCCCACTTTCTGTGCTAAGGCTGGCTGCATGCTGAACCCGCTGGTCTACTTCGCCACCAACAGAGCGTTCAGGATGAGGGCCTTAGAGATGCTGGGTTGTGTCAAGCAGGACAACGTTGTCGGGGTTGATCCGCCCAAGTAAGTTTTCAGAAAGGTTTGACAAGCACCGCACGGTCCTTCCACGGCGAGTTGCCCAATTTAATGGGCAATGGGTGCATTGGGGTGCAACCCCGGAAACTTGCAACAACCCCTTCCAATAATTTAATAAAAGAGATGGACTCACTCACTCCTCTTGTCTTACTGACTGTGGCTAACTTGACATAAACTTATCTTAACACACGTGATAGATTGGAGAAGTTTGAAAAGGGATTGAGGTAGTGTCGTGATGGTTTATTGGACGAACTTGTAACACAGCCAGTAGGGATGATTACGACATATTCCACGTTCACAGCCAGTAGGGATGATTACGACATATTCCACGTTTAAAAAAAAACTTACCAGGGAAATAAAATATTTATAACAGACCATACAAAATCACTTTTCACTGAAAATCCCATAGCCCATCTATTTAACCACGCTTCTTTTACAGGGGAGTGATTGATGTTATGTTTGATTGTTCTTGCCAGTTGCCAGTTGGTCTGATATTTCATTTCTTTATTGAATTATTGTGTCCTACACTGCTGGTATAAAACTGTAAGGTTTGCTTGATTTTATAGATGCCAATTGTGTTGAGAAGAGATCTAACTTTTGGTGTTGTTAGTTCTTGGTGTTCATTTGACTTAAATATTTGATTTGAAATCGGAAAAAAAATTTATATCAAGCATGATTTGGGCGATTTAGGTGTTAAGATTAATGTATAATATGCAAGTATTCTCTATTTGTTGGTTTTAATTTATGTGGATTTGCCAGGCATGCGATAACCACTTTATGAGCATATGAATTGCGCGAAGAAGAGTTTGCATTACCTATGTTATGGTTTAGTAAAAATTGGTTTAGATTTATCGAGTTCTTCTATTGCTCTCTCAGAGTCGTATCCCCTTTGAGGAGTGTGGTTATGGAAATTGCAAAAAATATGTCATTAGGTACTAAGCATTTCCGAGGTGACCAAAGCTTTAGTTTTAGTTGTATGTGTTAAACAATGCATTTATATTCGCGTGGTTCCAAATATGAATTTTTATAAAATATGTAATCATATGTAAGGGCATTACTCCAGCTTGGCCTTTGGTGTGATTTCATGTGTAAATTTTGATAACCCTATATACATTGCACTTTAACGAGTATACACCTTGACGTGGCGGTCTGTAGAGTGGAGTCAGTAGTACTCATAAAAGGTACTAGTTTCATACATCAGAAACCACTGGTAGAAGATTTTCGTATTTCTTGGAAGAGGGCTGAAAAAGATTTTTGTTCCCCCACTGTAGACCCCACTTTGTGGAAAACCCGATATAAATCCTTTTTCCAAGAAGACGCTTTATATAATATTTTTTCTTACGACATTGGAACAACATGCTCCATATCGACGATGGGCAGATTCATTTCGACCACATTATATATAGCGCGTTGTCACCGTGCTCCACGCATCTTACACGAGGACCTCCTTTCCCCATTAACGTGATGACGAACGATTGACGTCCGGTCCAACTATTTTCAGAAAAGATTTCCCTGACCTTTCGCAGGGGACGCCTTGACCTCATTCAGATTCGATCTTGACAATGATCGTAGCATCAACACAGCGTCTTTTCCCTTTTAACTACAACCAATCTCGTCCGAAATCCAATTTCTTTGCACTCACTTGTTTCCGCACCGATTGCATAAGTAGCAGACTATATTTATTTTCTCATGCCGATCTCCCTTTGCAAAGACTTAAGCCTATTTGATCACCACTAGCAACTAATGTGTGCAAGTGCTACACGAAGCATACAAGTAAATCTGGATAGTTTTTTTTTGTTTTTTTGTTCGATGAAAATAGCACAAGTTTTTTCAAAGTTAAATATATTCCAAAGGGTAGAAGTAATTTTAAGCATAGGAACAACTACGTAGGAAAAGATCGTCAATTTTTATCCCCGTATTTTATCGTTTACTTTGTCCCTATAAATTTCGGATGTTATTTACCATTAAGACCTGGAAATTTCATATTTCTTACAATTTACTTAAAACTGTTATCCATTTTCGGACAATTTGAAAATTTAACGCTTTATATCTTTTAATACACTTTATTTATATCATACAACACACTTATTATAGATTGTTGTGTGTATTTTTGACAATAAATATATTGATATTAAAAGAAATTAAGTAAAGTGAATTATTAACGTTAATATCCTCACAATAGAAGTCATCTAAGTTCTTCATCATTAAAAAAAAACAACCCTCGACTCCTGACATTTTATCACGGCCATTTTATTGGTCTAATTGGAAGCACATACCCTCACACACACCCACATACATACTCACACAGGCACACGCAAACTCAGCGTTATTCCCCAGTAATATGGCTTCACATAAAAAAGAGGATTTCTCTGTCCCTGGCGTCACATCGTGTGACAAGTCCGTCACATCGTGTGACAAGTCTGTCACATCAGCCGTGTTCAGTAATGATGGATTTCGTCACATGTCACGGAAGCTAAGTTTGCCACTGGCTGCTTTCATCCCATCGTTAGGTCTACATACAATATGATCCTGTAACCAGGGGCGTAGCTCGGGTTAGTGCCCACGGGGTGAGTCAATAAGTTTTTTTTTCCATTTTCACCCAAGAAACACCTTGCTTTTGACCTAAAAAGCCACTTTCTCAATTTTTACCCGCCTGAAACCGACCACTCCTCGTAACCCTATCCTATTGCAGTTTTTTTCTTCTTCTTCTTTTCCCCCATAACCACGTGTTTCCATTCGAACTTTCTCGGAGCTTGGTAAACCTTGGCGCGCCCATCTCCTCTCCAGGTCAGCGGAAGACTTTTTTAGCGATAGTCATTCATCAACATTTTTATTGTGACTTTTAACGTGGTCTAGATCCCACGCCCCTCAGCTTGTAAGGCGAGCGCACTATTGACTTTGCTATCCAGCCGCCCATGGCAGTAGGTTGGTGTAATTCTGGGTTCGCAGGTAGGAACAAAGCCAACTGATGGCTCGGTCTGATACCGTAGGAGTGGATAGGCAACTGAAGTTTCCGCTTCACTTGCAGATTTTATGGAATTAATCATTGCCTTTATAGACATTATTCATTAAACTGGTTGAAATTTTAAAAAATTAATTAAACAAGCACTTGATTTTAAAGTAGCACATGATTTTAACACTAGGATAGTTATGTTTAAAAAAGTCATGTGAGTTTGGGCGAGGTAAAGACTTCTTCTTCTTCTGCCTTTTTATCCTTTTGGATGTAGTTCATCGTTGTCATTTGCGTTTCTTTCAAGACATAGGTCAATTTCCAGAATCCTCTGGCATCTTCATCATGAGCCAGTCATTCCGGGAATCTCTATCCTGGGAAAGTCTCTCCAGACATCTCTATGATGGACCAGCCTCTACAGGAATCTCTCTCCTGGGCCAGTCTCTCCAGACATCTCTATCATGGACCAGCCTCTCCAGAAATCTCTCTCCTGGGCCAGTCTCTCCAGACATCTCTCTCCTGGGCCAGTCTCTCCAGACATCTCTATCATGGACCAGCCTCTCCAGGAATCTCTCTCCTGGGCCAGTCTCTCCAGACATCTCTATCATGGACCAGCCTCTCCAGGAATCTCTCTCCTGGGCCAGTCTCTCCAGACATCTCTATCATGGACCAGCCTCTACAGGAATCTCTCTCCTGGGCCAGTCTCTCCAGACATCTCTATCATGGACCAGCCTCTACAGGAATCTCTCTCCTGAGCCAGTCTCGCAAGACATCTCTATCATGGACCAGCCTCTACAGGAATCTCTCTCCTGGGCCAGTCTCTCCAGAAATCTCTATCATGGGCAAGCCTCTCCTGGAATCTCTCCTCGGCCAGTCTCTCCAGGCATCTCTATCATGGGCCAACCTCTTCAGGAATCTCTCTCCTAGGCCAGTCTCTCCAGACATCTCTACCATAGACCAGTCTCTCCAGACATCTCTATCATGGGCCAGTCTCTCTAGACATCTCTAACCTGGGTCGGTCTCTCCAGACATATCTATCCTGGGCCAGTCTCCCCAGGAAGCTCTGTCATATTCCAGTCTCTCCTGCATCCTTCAGTCATCGCGAAGTTTCATGAGGCCCGCTGCCACATCTCGGGGCACTCACGTGACTCAGAGCGAGTGTTACAGTTACATGCTTACTAATACATGTACATCAATGATGACGTCAGGTATCGTGGAACCCGTGACTCTGCATTGGTCTCTACTTCGTCGTGCTTCAACAAGCCAGGAATATCATTTCTTACTTAGACTCAACGTCTGAGCTCCATACTCGACAGCTTGTCAGCAACATGCCACAGAGAACTCCGTTCCGTTGCCTGTCCCAACTCTAAGCTGACGTCTGCATGTTCACCATGTCGTCTGAGTCCACCTCAACACTCACGTGACACGGGTCAAGTTTTATTGTTCCGCCCTTACTAAAGGGTCGGTGATGACGTCAGAAACGGGTATTACTCAAGAGCCGAACATGAGCCCAGACGCTGCCCACATTTGTCCAAGAGGCAGGCCAGATTTCGTGACAAATTAGGTTTTTTTAACCTAAATAAATAACATGGTCATGGATCAGGCGAGAGATAACAAATAAAATAAGCAGAGTAATGAGTTGTACATATTTATTTGTATTTAAAAGGTTCCTTAAATTTGCCGATGAAAATGACGTTCCAAAAAGCGTGATACTGGGTTTATACTACGTTTAATCAATTGGATTTATTGCGAGTCTGTCTGGGTCAAATCTTGCAAACGAATTTTCAAAGACTTCGAGTTTTTCAATTCCTTTGGTTACTTTTCTTATGCAATCTGGATCTTTGCTCTGTCGCTACCTCGACTCCCTGGATGTCTAATAACGGGTGTAAATACTTATCCCTTACCCACACCTAAATTGTTCCCATGTTGGCCACATGTATTTAGTTACATACACAGCAAGGGTCGTCCATAACTTGTTGGCCACATGTATTTAGTTACATACACAGCAAGGGTCGTCCATAACTTGTTGGCCACATATATTTAGTTACATACACAGCAAGGGTCGTCCATAACTTGTTGGCCACATGTATTTAGTTACATACACAGCAACGGTCGTCCATAACTTGTTGGCCACATGTATTTAGTTACATACACAGCAACGGTCGTCCATAACTTGTTGGCCACATGTATTTAGTTACATACACAGCAACGGTCGTCCATAACTTGTTGGCCACATGTATTTAGTTACATACACAGCAACGGTCGTCCATAACTTGTTGGCCACATGTATTTAGTTACATACACATCAATGGTCGTCCATAACTTGTTGGCCACATATATTTAGTTACATACACATCAATGGTCGTCCATAACTTGTTGGCCACATGTATTTAGTTACATACACATCAATGGTCGTCCATAACTTGTTGGCCACATGTATTTAGTTACATACACAGCAAGGGTCGTCCATAACTTGTTGGCCACATGTATTTAGTTACATACACAGCAAGGGTCGTCCATAACTTGTTGGCCACATGTATTTAGTTACATACACAGCAACGGTCGTCCATAACTTGTTGGCCACATATATTTAGTTACATACACAGCAAGGGTCGTCCATAACTTGTTGGCCACATGTATTTAGTTACATACACAGCAACGGTCGTCCATAACTTGTTGGCCACATGTATTTAGTTACATACACAGCAACGGTCGTCCATAACTTGTTGGCTACATGTATTTAGTTACATACACAGCAACGGTCGTCCATAACTTGTTGGCCACATGTATTTAGTTACATACACAGCAAGGGTCGTCCATAACTTGTTGGCCACATGTATTTAGTTACATACACAGCAACGGTCGTCCATAACTTGTTGGCCACATGTATTTAGTTACATACACAGCAACGGTCGTCCATAACTTGTTGCCCACATGTATTTAGTTACATACACAGCAACGGTCGTCCATAACTTGTTGGCCACATGTATTTAGTTACATACACATCAATGGTCGTCCATAACTTGTTGGCCACATATATTTAGTTACATACACATCAATGGTCGTCCATAACTTGTTGGCCACATGTATTTAGTTACATACACATCAATGGTCGTCCATAACTTGTTGGCCACATGTATTTAGTTACATACACAGCAAGGGTCGTCCATAACTTGTTGGCCACATGCATTTAGTTACATACACATCAATGGTCGTCCATAACTTGTTGGCCACATGTATTTAGTTACATACACAGCAACGGTCGTCCATAACTTGTTGGCCACATGCATTTAGTTACATACACAGCAACGGTCGTCCATAACTTGTTGGCCACATGTATTTAATTACATACACAGCAACGGTCGTCCATAACTTGTTGGCCACATGTATTTAGTTACATACACATCAATGGTCGTCCATAACTTGTTGGCCACATGTATTTAGTTACATACACAGCAACGGTCGTCCATAACTTGTTGGCCACATGTATTTAGTTACATACACAGCAACGGTCGTTCATAACTTGTTGGCCACATGTATTTAGTTACATACACATCAATGGTCGTCCATAACTTGTTGGCCACATGTATTTAGTTACATACACAGCAACGGTCGTCCATAACTTGTTGGCCACATGTATTTAGTTACATACACATCAATGGTCGTCCATAACTTGTTGGCCACATGTATTTAGTTACATACACAGCAACGGTCGTCCATAACTTGTTGGCCACATGTATTTAGTTACATACACATCAATGGTCGTCCATAACTTGTTGGCCACGTGTATTTAGTTACATACAAAGCAAGGGTCGTCCATAAATTGTTGGCCACATGTATTTAGTTACATACACAGCAAGGTTCGTCCATAACTTCCAGAACTTTCCAGGCACTCCCAACCTGAACTTTCGGACTGATAGCCAAAATATTACATATAAAAGTATTATTAACCAATTTGTATACTACTTTAAATGGTTAGTGTTTACAGAAATTCCTAATATATAAAGCTTTATTTAATTTCTATGGCATTCAAAGACCCATCGTTAACTTATTTCTTTCATTCGATCACATCTACGCACAATAAGTTAACACACTTTTGTTTGTTTGTTTTTAAACAGTCTATCAAAGGCACGCACGTTATTGAACCAATCATCTTTAAAGAAATGTGTCATGACTTATTTTTTCATACAATGAATGCAACGTACACAACTACCTATGGAACTAAGCACATTTACATTTAGAATCATCACTTGATATTTTTGAAAGTGTGAGATATAAATGGTCACTGCGCCACAATTCTGATCACTTCGGTTTTTCCTTCACATTTTCCTAGACCGCATTTCAGACGCTTGATGTCGCTATTTAATGTAATAACTATTTTTTCTAATCCCCAGAGAGGTTGTAAAGGTATTTGATAAAATGTCCAAGGACGGCATCTACCTGGGAAGGGAGACCATAGTGATGGAACAATGTGTCACCATGTTTTAGAATGTCTACACGAAACTGTGATACGCTTATGCCTGTGGACATCGGCAAGTCTGTCAAAGAAGTTTGAAATAATGCGTAACCGGAGGAGGTCAGAAAATACTGCCATTTATAGAGCATCGAAGAAAGAGTTTATATTCTTAAAAGGCGTCCATCTGATACGTTTGGGACAGGGCATCAGTGAGATAATATTGTTAGGATGCATCAATCAGAGACGTTTGGGAGAAGGCGTCTGTCACTACTGTCAGAGAACATCGGGAGAAGGCGCGCTTCAGGGAATATTGGGAGATGGCGTCTGTCAGAGAAAATTTGGATAAGGCGTTCGTTAGAGAAGATTTGGAGAAGGCGTTCGTTAGAGAAGATTTGGAGAAGGCGTTCGTTAGAGAAGATTTGGAGAAGGCGTTCGTTAGAGTAGATTTGGAGAAGGCGTTCGTTAGAGAAGATTTGGAGAAGGCGTTCGTTAGAGAAGATTTGGAGAAGGCGTTCGTTAGAGAAGATTTGGAGAAGGCGTTCGTTAGAGAAGATTTGGAGAAGGCGTTCGTTAGAGAAGATTTGGAGAAGGCGTTCGTTAGAGAAGATTTGGAGAAGGCGTTCGTTAGAGAAAATTGAAAGAAGACGTCTATCAGAGAAAATTGGGAGAACGCGTCTGTCACTACTGTCAGAGAACATCAAGAGAAGGCGCGCTTCGAAGAAGATTTGGAGAAGGCGTGTGTCAGAGAAGATTTGGAGAAGGCGTTCGTTAGAGAAATTTTGAAAAAGGCGTTCGTCAGAGAATATAGGGAGATGTCGTCTGTCATAGAAGACTAGGAGAAAGCGTCTGTCAGAGAAGATTTGGAGAAGGCGTTCGTCAGATAAATTTTGAAAAAGGCGTTCGTCAGAGAATATAGGGAGATGTCGTCTGTCATAGAAGACTAGGAGAAAGCGTCTGTCAGAGAACGTTGTTAAAAATGTATGTTTCGGTGAAGCTTGGGGAGAAAACATCTGTCAGAAAAGACTGGGAAAAGGAATCTTTTTTTGGACTTTGGAGAACGTGTTTATTAGAGAATACTGTTAGACGGCGCCCACTTTAAACAACCAAGCTGCTCCAACATGTTTGTATTCGCGGCTGAAGATTCCATCTGAATGAATTACTCTTCGACTGATTAAATTAACTATGAGCTTCCATCGAAATGCAAAACTACACATTAAGTAGAATTTAAAAAAGAAATTCCCATATTTTGAGCTAACATCAAAGTATTTCATCACACATTATCTAGCATCGAAACGTTTAGCAACACTATATCATCAAGAATTTCAACAAATTATTGTGAACTAGCGTAGTGAAAGCTTTAGGAATATAAACGCTGAATTCATGAGTGCACACATAAACAAAATTTGACACCACGAATGTAAGACTACTGCACACGATTGACAAAAAAATATCTTCAAAGCTAATTATTCCAAGGATATATATAATGATATAGTCCACTTCCATGTTGTTTAGTGTCAATGGTTTAAATGGATGGCACGGAGATGTTGCTTTCTTATATAAGGCAACATCTTGTATGAAAAATGCAAAATATAATTTATTTAAACAACCATCTCAACACTTTTTATACCTTATCTGAAATGTTCGCCATGCACTTATCATACTTCTTTTAGATGTCCGAAAGTTAAACGTACAAGTAACAGCGTTTACACAGCACACTTATAACCATCACGTCGCTAGCCCATACTCTGGTGACGTCAAAGCCTCTATTCTTGACGTACCACAACGGCAGTAAACATTCGCTCTGTAGTCCATAAAGTAAAGAAAACAATTTAAATTTGTTTTAATGAATTAAATAATGTTTTTCATTGAAATTTGTAAAATTTTCTGTAATCTGTTGTCATCGTATAGTGTACCCCCACAGAGCTGTTGTTGTTCCATCATTTGTGGTGTTTCCTTATATCGTCCGTACTGATTGGTTGGTTTCACTCTCTTTTTGGTTCTAGGATCTTCATTGTTCTAACATCTGGTGTAATTTTACCATTCCATCTATTTTCAATGTTCTCTATTGATGATAAAGTGTTATACGTATTTTTTTTATCTCTTCAGACGCAGCATAAAAGATCAGTTTCTGAATGAGAAATGCAATAAATGGCTTTTTTTTTGGGGGGGGGGATTTTTACAATCAATGTCAAATGTGTTACTGTTGACGTTAACTTTGAGTTAGCATAATTTCTTCACTTTAAAATAAAAGCAGGAAAAAAGAACAATTCCTTTACGCATTTTGGTTTAACAAATGTATTTAAAATGCTCATTTGATTATTACACCATTCGTGGGTGCTGCCCTGGTCGGTACCAGATTAACTCCCCTGCCTGTCTAGCTATCGGAGATCTAACAAGTTTTGATACTGCTTTTAAAAAAAACATAAAATTAGATAGAAGCAGCAAAATATCGGTGTTTTCGAACATGAAGCCCTTTCATACCGGTGCTCTTTAGAACCACACAAGACACGGGCAGGGCCGGATTTAGACTAAGCTATTTGAGATATGGGGGCCCTTTTGAAGTCAGTGCCAAATATGAAAAAAATCCGGGGTCCCAAGAAGGGGGCCCTGAGATATAGCTTGTGTAGCAAATAGGTAAATCCAGCACTGCTAACAGGCAGTGGTCTTCTCTGGTACAAGACTATAAGCCGCGTCATCGAGCCTGATACTATATTGCTTGCACAGTTTCTCTGTAGCTTATTGCTTGAAGTCATGTGTAAATATATCAAGTGTCTCGCCAATTTTCAGGAAAACACGATGAAAATAAATTTAATTCATTGTATCCTTTGTTGTTGTTTTTTTTTAAAAATCCTAATATCTTGTTCCATATTTGTCATGTTTCTACCTCTTAATAATTCGACTCAAAAGTTTAGATAACTCATGTCAAGGAAAGATAACTTTGTGTCTGAATGTTGTGTCTATAGCTCAGCCGCGTTGTGTGTACCAGTGAGGTGTTATTTAATGGGGTACTTTCCGCGCGACAGTGTCTTTGAAACTGATATTACGTTACACGAGTTCTATAAATAAGTTATTATTTTTAAAGGATGATATCAATGAGGTGTTGTTGCTGGGGTACTGTCAGAGGTGGATTAAGACTGCTCGGGGCCCCTGGCTGCAATTCAAACTGGGGCCCTGTCCAGGCAGCGTAATTTTAAATAAAATGATCACTAGCAGTCTAATATAAGACTGTGTAACTTGTAATGCAGGGTGTAATAAGACAAAAAATTAAATAGAAGTAAATTAAATTAATATAAAGTTACACGAATCCACACTTCATTAAAATATTTATTATTATTTATTTCAATCTTTAGAACCTTCATTTGCGAACTTTTCTCACGGCGAGATTTTTAATCAAGTCAGTAAAATTAAGTTAGCTTACGATTTCCCTTTCAATGCTCATTAGAGAGAGTGCTGACTCAGTCTTTGTTGTCCTATGCAACTTCTAATTTCATAATTTATTTTTCAACTTTAAAAATGATCGCTCTCAGCTGCACTTTTATGTCATCAACGGGAGATACATGCGAAGTGCAATGTGTAAATTTGGAAAGGACTGTGTAAAATTTAGCTCATTCAAAAACAGCAACATATTTAGCTCTGTGCATGTATTTTGAGTTTCACATTGTGCTACTTCCTTTTCCTGACCCTGGGGCTGGACAATAAACTTTTTGAAGAGTTCTGAAAATTAGACTAATTCTGAAGGAAAGCAGTCTTCGAAATCACTTGAATATTCTTCCATTAACTTGGCTGCTGCCCCTCGAATGGCATCATTGCTGAGCTCCGTAAGGTTTGTAAGAAAGCCACATTTCTCATGGATGCCTTTATATGCATCTAACTGATGTAGTGCTGGAGAAAGTTTGTCAATGAATACCAGAAATACCTCAACCTTGAATTTTTGTCTCGGAGAAAATACTGTTTCGGCTGATGTCTCTTCATCAAGATGACACTTTCTCTTTCTTTAATCACATTGAAGATTGTTTATACTCTTTCTCCACGGACATATCCTTTCCTTTTTCTTCATAGAAATCAAATTCAGAACGCTGTCTTTTAACAAACTCAAGAAGATATTTCAACAAATGTATCTTGAAGGGATGCATTCATTTTCTGAAACCATTTTAAAATTGTGTCCCAAATTTCAAGTAAAATAGCGAGTTTCAGTTGTTCAAGTTCCTTCCGAAATGCTTCAAGTCGACTGTCAGGCGGCTGATTGTCGTCAGTTGCCAATTCTTCCAGTCCTGCAATATTCTCATGGTATTATTTATTAACAGATCTTACAGCATCATGTCGGGCTGACCATCTTGTGTCAGACAAGGCTTTGTTAACATGTAACCTTTTCGATTGTTTTTGAAGACCCTGTCAACGATGAATAGATGCAACAAGCCAGGTATAAAGATTTTGCAGAATGAAAAAAATAAGTAAATAAAATAAATTTTAAAATCTGGTTGCAGCAGGACAACCTTCTGCTGCACTTTTCCCAACCAAATTAAGGGAATGAGCTGTGGACGGCACATAATGAGCAACACTGCACTTCTCACGAAGGATAGTCTGGACTCAGTTTTACTTCCAACTTATACTTGCAGCATTGTCGTATGACTGTCCACGGCAATCTTGAATTTGAATGTCAATTTCTTCCAAAATATTAAAAATAATTTGGGCAATTCCTGATCCAGTATGGGACTTAATTGGTATTAACTTGATGAATCGCTCAACAGGAATGAATGGTATTTAGCTAATAACGGAACGCAACATGTAATTCAGGTTAATTAGGGACACCGATATTTAATGTACATACAGAAATCACCTATGACCCTCTCGTAAGCCGAACAACATTTTCCCCTAGATTTTGTCCCAAAAAGTCGGCTTTAGAACGAGTATATACGTTACTAGTATTTAATTACATATTTATTCGAATATCTACTTCTTACTGCAGTCTGTCTGTAGGTCGAAGCGTCGAAACTCGTAAACAGTGTACTAACTTGGAAGTTGGTTAAAAATTCGATTATTGAATTATGCTCTACTATGTCAAAGTTTTTTGTCGTAAGTTTTCCAAACTAAATAGAAGTCGATTGTTTTTCTAAAGCTAGGTTTCCCTAGATATTATTACAAATGATGACGATTTCTGGTATTTCACACTCTTCGACATTTTCTCTTGATAAGTAGATGATATTTTATTAATTTATTTATATTTTCAAGGCTTCATGCAAACATTTGCCCATCTTTATGATAGAAAATAATAATTTTGGGGGCCCTAAATCATCGGGGGCCCCTGGCTTTGGCCCGTTCCGCTCCACCCCCCCCCCTTTAATCCGCCGCAGATTGAACCATAAATAAATCGAAGCTTCATTAGCGAAACAAATTCGTTCTAGTCTCACTTGAAAATACCACTCTTCGTATATTCCAACGGTGGCCAACCCGCGGCTCGCGAGCCGAATGCGGCTCTTCTGTGTTCACATTGCGGCTCTCGTCAATTTATGAAAGATGTGTTACAAGGATTACAGGAACATTTCCAGGCCAGTGTTAATGTCCCATAGTGCTCAAGCGGCTCTCAACAATGTTTATATATTTTAAAATGGCTCTCAGTTAATACAGGTCTGGCCACCCCTGGTATATTCAATCGGTTGTGTACGTGTGGATGATGCTGGTATCCCAACCCCTCACGGTGTCAGTTGCTGCGTTGTTCTATCGAATGTTCTCATCGTATTTTAATGCGAAGTGACGACGATAGTAAATGAACAATAAGCAATCAATACTTAAGATTATTCTTTTTATAAAATTATTGGATGACGTAATGTGTATCCAAATATACATAAATAATCAATATGCATAATTTGCAATCTCTCTTACGTCTGTAGTGTCTGTCCGTGACGCTACTAATTTTAGAAAGCAGCGCACCAAATTACTGCACCAATGCATCAAAAGGTGTGCAAATTAGAGATGCGCTGTAAAAAAATATTATTTTACGTCATTGTTTTAGCTCATATTTTAATTTTGGAAAAGGGAAACAAATGTAATTTAAAAAAAACGTAAAAAAACCAAGTTTTTGACTATAAATCCTTTATGTACGAGAAGTAACTAAAAGAATACGCAGCGCAAGACCATACAAAAATACACAATTGTAGTTGTGTCGTAAAGCATGTTTAATATAATGCGCACCGATCAGGAATATGTTTATAAAAAGTGCTGTTAATAAAATACGCACCTTATTGCGCGACAGAAAGGTTGTTCAATATAATGCGCACCCTTACACTCTATCTCAAAAAATAACATGATACATTGGAATAAATAAAATAATCTAAAAAATCAATAATTTAATTACGGTACATGCGATCGATCTGAAATTTTGATACATTGTTTTTATCATTGGTACAAAACTGCCTGCAAAATTTTCAGCTCGCTAGCTTACGAGGAAGTGGGTTACAAAATTGATCAAAATATTTTGACGACAAGCAAGGGTTCAAGGGTGCACGCAAGCAGACACCACGAGTTAATATAAAGGATTTAAAAAGAGGATTTGATGATGATTAATTATAAAATAAAAAAACAACCCCTATTATAAAATACTTTGTGTACATTTCAGAAAGTTTAATATTTCGTATTTATCAAACAAGGACAAGTTAGTTGGTCTTTTGAAAAAGGTCGGCGCCGTAGGCGACCCTAAAAAAGTGCATTTTTTCAAAATAAATAGATTTCAGCTGAAAACTTCCGTTATTTTTGACGGGTGATACGCTAGTGCAATTATATTTATATAACTATATGGGTGTACAAATAGGCTCTATATTTTATCAGTGAGAAGGAACATCTGATGCGCATTACAATTTTCTCTGCCCGTAATCGCTGCACCACAATGCACCGGTACAAATATATTTTTTGTCTATTGCGCTGTTCTTGGGGAAATCTAGGTGACAAGATAAAAATTGTTAATGTATTTTAAACTCTTTTGAAATTAATTTAACAATACTTCGAGAAATATTATTATTGTCTTGTGTTACTAAAAAAATTAATTCTAGTAACTTGAAATTAAGTTTACATAAAAATTAAATTTAACATTTTAAGTATTGCATTTTTTATCCTTACAGACAATGAAATGAATATAATAAGGTTAATCTAAATGCATCCTTAACTTTTTTAAACACGGCGAAAATAAGTTCTGAAATTTGTTATTTAATTATATAAGTGGCACGCCACTTAACTTCGATCCCTATATTTAGGGATACAATGAAAATGAAATGTTTTGATTTTCGTACCTATCGATCGTACCTACCTAAATCCTAAAAGGCAATTTTTTTATTTCTATTTTTTTTATAATTTAAAGATGAGTAACTTAAACGTAGATAAAAAAATCAACATAATTAAATTGACTTTGTTACTCACATAATCAAAGAGACAATCATTGACGCGGTGGTCGAGTGGCAGCGAGTGGATAGTCAATCCATGTGAAGTCAAGGATTTGTTCCCGGGGCCTAGGGCGTCCCTGAGTCACCCAGCTCTGAATGGGTACCTAACCAACACTGATCACTTGCCTACAGATCATCTGTCATGGTCTGTGGATGCAATTATCTTCGGCATAGAAGGAGCGTCTGTATAGATAAGACAAGACAAATATCATTCTTGCATATATATAAATCAAAGTATGTATGTATGTTTGTCCTTTATATCTGACTAAACCGGGATGGTTTTTTTTAATTTAAATGTTTAACATTGACACTCATTGGGGGCCGGGGGCCCAAAATTGTCTTTTTACCACGTTTTTATTAACTAACTTTCGTTCCTGTTTGTCTGTCCACAATTTTTCAAATCTGCCAACGTAAAATTAAACAACTTTTGATGGTCCTAGAGATCTCAAAATTTTACCAGAGATAGATCTTGAATGACAATGCATTGTGTCAAAATTTCAGATCCATCGATTGTACCGTTATTGAATTATTGAACTTTTTAGTTTACCTACATATAAGCATATGTATTATCCGTCTGCTCTTGTTTACTTTACATTCACGTGCTGAGTTCACACCAACCCCGACCACATCAACCATGTTTAACATCAAGGGGAGATCAGTCATTTCCAGTATGTAAATGTTTTTCGGGCAATGCGTATTATATTTGAACATAATCAATACTTCAAAACTCACCATAGCATACACTTAGACTAAAAAGAATAAAATAAATAGAAGTAAAAAAATGATTTTTAAAAACCATGTTTTTATAAGCGGACTAAAAAGAAGAACTTTTTTTTCCACAGCATTGTGAAACAAAAATCTTTTTCTGGATTGATATAAATTTCAAACTTATATGCTCAAGTACTATTATGTAATATGACTAAAAACGTGGGCGGGCAGTTTTGAGGCGTTTGGCTAAAATGATTAGGGTTTACAAATGACGAGTAAGAAATTGAGTGAATTGAATTAGTTAAGCCTGAGAAGCGCCCGCCCCACGCTTTTAGTCATATTACATCATACATCATAGCGAGCTTTGGCGGCTGCAAAATCTGAAAAAAAGTTAATTATAGTCAAATCCTTAGCTCAATTGACACAACTTTAGCTAAGTTAATGATCCTATCTTGAATCATTTTTTTATCGCATATAGGTTTTAAAAAGTGTTAGTTTCGAAAAGAGTCTTTCTCCGGAAGCCATAGTGACAGGAATACAATAGTGACAAGTATTCGAAGTGCAATGTGTGTGTTAGGAAAAGTTACTGAAAGAAACTGCACAATTTAAACAAGATAGCTGTAGGTGACTGCAGGAGTTATGGAACTCAATGATTGCAGCTCTTCAGAAACCATGAAACCATCAAGATCCTAATTTTCGCAGGCTCTTAGCTTTTTCTCCAGATTCATACTGCAATTTAGTGGATCTTTTTTTTTCAAATTGATGAAATTTATTTTTTAAAATCGAAACGAGGCATGCTGCCTTCGTAGTTGTTCAAAGCGACTGTCAATCGACAGAACGGTTTAAAAACTGTGCGAAATTTTTCTTGTGCACCTACAAATACTTCTTCTCCTTAATTTTTTTCTTTTCCGGATTCTCTACTCTTTGAAAAATGAAATGGTTTCAAATTGTAAGGCCGTGGCAATTTCTTTTGCAATTGCTATTGTTGTTTAAAACCCGTCATTTCTGTAAGATTTAAATCATTTGCAAGTATGTTCCATGCTGTCAACTGCAGTTGCTAGATGGACTGAAATATTTTGTAATTCTTTGCTGCTGTAATTAAGTTGGCAAAAAATGACGTATAAAAAAGCAATGAAAACAATCAAATAGAAGTTATTAAGTTGTTTTTTTTTGCTCAATGACTCTTCTTTACTTCGAGCTTTTGGATCACTTCTTTTCTATGCAACTTCGAAAAGTGCATCATAGGCTTCGGCTGCTTGATATCGCACTGCCTTTAAACTTTCCCACACGGCTTTCCCATCTTGTTTCACAAATATTTCGAACATACTTGGAAAGGATAGCATATCGCTTTGTTGAAGCAGAAAATAAAACAATAAAATAATTTTGTTGAATTATACCAAAAAACGTCATTGCGTAAGGACAAGTTTTTCCCATATCACATAGCAGCATTTTATAACTGTGATCATGTGAAACACAATTAATAGGTTTAATAGATGAACTATCAAAAGACTTAGACAAAAATGATCAAATAGATACAATATTACTAGACTTCTCAAAGCATTTGACAAAGTTCACCACCTTAGTTTACTTAAAAAACTTAACTACTTTGGAATCTCAGGTTCCTTACATCACCTGATCCAAGACTTTTCGGGCAGGGAGCAAACTGTAATAATTAATGGATCTAAATCTGCACCAATAAAGGTCAATTCAGGAGTTCCACAAGGAACTGTGCTAGGCCCTTTACTCTTTTTAATATATATAAATGATTTACCCAACAACATCTCAACAGGAATAAAATTTAGATTATTTGCTGATGATTGTATAATCTATAGAACAATTAAATCAGAACAAGATAGCAAAAATTTTACAAAAAGACTAGATGAATTGATAAAATGTGAAACTAACTGGAGTATGAGTTATCAACCCAGAAAAGTGTCAACTGTTAAGAGTAACAAAGAAAAAGAAACAAATAAATTCAAAATATTTCATTCATCGAAAGGAACTAACCCAAACTAAAGATGCAAAATACTTAGGAGTCATAATAAATGAGAAATTATCATGGAATCCCCATGTCAATGAAGTTATTAAAAAATCAAACAAAACCTTAGGCTTTATAAAAATAAACCTTTACAAATGTAATAAAGATATAAAACTAAAATGCTATCTCACTTTGGTGAGACCTGTACTAGAATATGCATCTTCTGTATGGGACCCATCCACCAAAGAAAACATTGATAAACTAGAACAAATCCAAAAAAGAGCTGCCAGATTCATTACTGGAGAATATTCAAAACTGACTAGAATAACACCATTAGTTAAATCATTAAACCTTGAAACACTAGAGGATAGAAGAACCAAGAGTAAAGTAGTAATCATACATAAAGCAATTAATTCTAATTTAGAAATACAACACAAAGATAACTTAATACAACCCTCAGATAGACATAAGGATAAAAACACCTTTCTTATTCCGTATGCAAGAACAAACACATACAAGTTTTCTTTCTTCCCGTCCGGAATTCGGGCGTGGAATGGGTTGCCTGAAGAAACCAGGAAAGCCAACACTTTATCAACATTTAAATCTCTAATAAAAATGCAGGACTAAACACAAACCATAGATAAGCGTAGGACGCAATAATCTTCTGTATAGAAGGAGCGTCTGAAACAGATAAGATAAGATAAGAAGATAAAACAGGTACAAGGGGTAAAAAATGCCCAAGGATTTTATAGTAAAAGACAAGCGTGTACGCCTGACTTATTCCCCTTCATGTTTGCACCGTTGTTGTATCCTTGAACTCGGATATCAGAAACATCTAAGCAAAATTTTGTCAGTTCCAATAGTAAGACATAAAGCAGGTGTTGTATAGTACTTTCTTTTACTTTTATAAAACGTATAAAGTGTTAATTAATTACTTCAAAATATTCCACGTCATGGGCTTACATAGCGAATAGTCAGTGACATCTGTTCTTGATAACTTTGGCAATCAAGTATTATTGAAAAGTATTTACTGATTTTACTCTTCTACAATAATTTTCCTTATCTTAGTTCCCATCAACGAAATGATCTCGTTTTGAATTCGCCTTCACAAGTAGTGATTATGAATTTTATTAGTTTGTATTCTTCGAATATGCTCCTACAAAACCGGATCAAATTTTGCCAGCGATTCAACGAGACCCTAAAAGTTTCCATAGTGTGCCTGATGTAGTTTATCCACTTAACGTCGAAAAGCCATGTTGTGCTCAGCAAGAAATGGAACAATGGCCATGAGACGTTGAAATACATTATGTCAAAGAGCGTTTTCAATTTTTTATTAATTTGTTACTTTGCTAGTCAATTGTACATCGTGCTGTAAGCCTGTTTTCCATGGCAGCTCAAAACATTTCAAAGTAGATAATATAAGTCCCTTTGATTTCTCATGATCATACAGTCGCACACTGGCATTTTTCCATATACAAATCTCGTCATATCCCAAAGCAGACAAACTGTTGACAAAAATTTTGCAACGGAAACAAAACATTTTGTTCTTAGGTGCTAAATATATAAGACTTTTCGGATGACGGGAGGGTGTCCTTAAATCGAAATTGTCTTTGAATAGCAAGTTAAAGCCTTTAAATGGCGTTGTTTTTTTTAAAATTAAAATGTTCGCCTGAATCCATCAATGCTTACTAAATACTTAGAAAAAAATAATTTTTGCAACAGGATTTATGGTGATAATAATTGATAATATTTTATTATATTAACACTTTATTTTTCTAATCGTTTTATCCTGTTAAATTTTTTTGATAACGTTGTTATAAAAAAATATTTTAAAAAAAACAACAAACAAACAAGTATTGCGAAATAGTAGTAAAATTGAAAAAAGTAGTAAAAAATGTTTTTTCAAAGCGCGGGGCCCTGAAAAAACGCGGTGCCCAAGGCGGTTGCCTCGTTCGCCTTGCCCTAAGGCCGGCCCTGCTCAGAGGCTGCACTGAGGTTGGTGTCACCCAGTGCGGTAGCTGATGGTGTCACCACTCACGACTTACCACGTAGACCGCCTCGGAGTCTGCCAGTGCCGAGTAACGGGAATACATTTTTGTTGTCATCCCTTGTGATGGTGTCACCCCCTCCCCCGCATCACCTAGTGGCGCCTCTGTATTGTCTAAAATATTTTAAAGGTTTACACATGGTTAACCAGAAACAATTAGTGTGATATTTTCGTATTTTATTTTTCAGGAAGGTTTTCAACTAATTGCTACTCAGTTGTTTTTTTTTAAATTTGCGCAAATGAATATAATTAAATAAAAAAATATATTATTTTTACACTTATGATGTCCCAACTTTAATTAATTTTGTTCTGCATCTAGTACTGATAAGAGATTAAAAAATATATTCTACTAGGGGCAAGTACCCGGCTTTTCCAGGGTTTAAAATAAGGTTTTCTGTAGAAGCGTACAAAACTGTTAATTTGCATGCAATAAAAGGGTACATTTAACTTAAAACAATGTGTAGACAACATATTTGGCAGTTCCATTTAAAGTGTGTACAAAAAGATTTTCCTCTTTGCCAACTATGGAGCAGGCCACATACAACTGTCCACGAGAAAAGCATGGTGTCTGCAAGTCAGTCTATACCAGCAATCCCAAGAGACTGAGTGATAATTTATATAATTTCTTTTACCTATTACCATCGCCAAATGATACTCAACCACCAAAAGTTTCATGCTTCTACCGACACGGGAAATAGGATAATTTTTTAAAAATATTTGTTATAAAGCTCTTATTATGAAAAAACTATATTTTGGGGCCCCGGCCCCCAGTATCTTATATATATGGAACGAAACCTGTTTAAGAACTTTTCCCATGTAATTTTGTGTATGTGTACCAAATTTCACGTTATTTGGTTGTCTGGATCTTGAGTGATATTTTTTTTCCGACTGCTACCATCGCGGGAGGGTAATCAACAACTTTCCAAATTTCATGTTTCTACCTACAAAGAAAGATGAGGAATTAGTGTTGATTCAGTTTTATATAGCTCATATACGGAAAAAAGGTTTTGGGCCCCCAGCCACCCATGAGTGAAAATTGTAACATTATTTTTCGCCAATTGTCGTCAAAGTTTCATGCTTCTACCTTCACGGGAAGTTGAAGAATGAGTGTTGAGTCAGTTATAAATATAAGAAAAAAACTACATTAGGGCCCCTGGCCCCCAGTAAGTGATAATTTATATATCTTTTTAACTGTTACCATCGCCAAATAATACTTAACAACCACCGAAAGTTTCATGCTTCTACATTCACGAGAAGTTGAAGAATTAGTGTTGAGTCAGTTTTAAATATATAAAAAAAACTACATTAGGGCCCCCAGTAAAAATGATAATTTATATAATTTTTTACCTGTTACCATCGCCAAATGATACTTAACAACCACCGAAAGTTTCATGATTCTACCTACACGGGAAATAGGATATTTTTTTATTTTAATTTTTATAGAGCTCATATAGGGAAAAAACTATATTTTGGGCCCACGGCCCCCAGTATCTTATATATGTGAAACGAAACCTGTTTAAGAACCTTTTTCATGTCATTGTGTGTGTGTACCAAATTTCACGTTATTTGGTTTTCTGGATCTTGAGTTATTAGGGAACAGACAGACAGACAGGCAGACAACAAATGCGTCTTATATGAATAGAGATAGAGATGTTATCAAAACAATGACGTTTTATGTATACTTAAAGTGATTGGGCTCATAAATGCATTACACGACTCAATTAATCATGTTATTGTTTTTATTTTTATTCAAGAAAATCTTGGGAACACCAAAAAAACAAAACAAGCAATAATTCAATAATCCATTACACGAATCATACAAGTACTTGACAAGCCATCATTCAAACACAACTGACAAGCAACCATTAAAACACTTGCCAAACAATCATTCAAACCACACCTGACAAGGAATCATTTTAACACACCTGACATTACAAGCAAGCAATCAAAAGCCTGAAAATCAATCATCGAAAGATTAGCTGAACAATCAATGAAGCCACACAAAAATCATATTAATACGACTTCTATCATACAGTTGTATTATATTAATTGTTGTGCAAGCCTGCAAACAAAATCAATTGAAACAAGGTATCAACAAAATATGTACACAGTGTAGGATATGCAGACAAGTTGTTGGCTAAGGCAATGCACAGTATTTTAAATAGAACACAATAAATCCACGAAATAAGTTTTAAGACCACACAGGTTGAGGACTATAGCTGTTTTAAAGGTTTATTTGGTAGGATAATTCTAACAGCCTTGGGGCACATTGCCACATATATGTACATAGTGTTGGATGTTTACATAGTGTTGGATATGTAGACAGCGTTTGACGCATCAACCACCACCAACCACCGACTTTAAACAAATTTGGATCTATTTTAGCCATGAGTACAATCATTATAAAGTTTAAATAACCTTTTTTGAAGATTTTTTAATTATTATAAACACATAATAGCGTCACTTCAATACATCAAATTAATTTTAAAATATTTTGTTTGAAAATGCCATCCTCATTTAAAATTCATTATGTTCAAAAGTTGAATATTTCTTCAAGGGGTTTTTCAAATTTCTTAATATTTTGAAAGCGATAATATCATTCTATTATTCTGAATTCTCGAAGCTGTAAGCGTTACTACTTGTGTGACCAATGGCTAAAGACAATCTGTCCCAGAAGTTCTGAACAATTTCTGCACAAGCGTCCTCGTCATCAGGAAACTCTGTGTAGTCATTTCTCTTCATGGCCACAAGAAAGTCATGGGACATCATCTCACTGGGCGTTGGTTGGTAAATACAAAGATGGAGAGCTAAGCGTTTCTTGAAGATCTCTTCCATGACGGCCATCTTGACACCATACTCGGAGAAATCGCCATCGTAAAACTCCGGAGTTACCACCGGAACTGTCTTGTGGCTGTTATTGACGGCGCTGACGATATCAGACACGATAGGCGACCCTGGCATGAAGTTACGATCTTCAAAACACAAGTTATGTCCCCTTTTCTCCTCTAGTTCCTTCACACAGTCCCGGATGACGAACTTTCGAGTTCCTTCTGTGTAAAGTATGTAGGCATCAAATTTAAACCCGTTTTCTGTTGTTGTTTTAGGTTTAAACCCACCAAACTCTGCCATAACAATGTATCGAACATATCGAAGTCTCCACCGGAAACGATACAACAGCGCGAAGACAAGAAGGAAAACAATAACAATCATTGATGCCACACATATTACGAAAGTAGTTGATTTTGTTGCACACCATCTCTGGAGAGTTCTCAACCTAACTTTAAAATCTCCAATGTATGCCTTTGATCCGTCATCAAAGCGACATATCAAATTGTCTCTATTGAGAAAGACGACTTTCGTACCCTCCATCCAGTGAAGAACATCCAACATGTTGCACGTGCAAGGCAGAGGATTTTTGGATAGATCAATAGACAAGTCATGAAGGCTCGCTATTTCGTCCAAATCATCGCGGACGTCTTTAGAAATCCAGGCGATCGAATTATCACTGAGATCAATGTATTCCAGTTGATTCATATTTGAAAAACTTGTATTTAGTTCTATTAGACTGTTGTTAGACAACCTTAACCACTTAAGTTTTACAAGACCCCTAAAAAACAGCTTTGGCAAATCAGATATGAAGTTTGTCCTGATGTCCAAATGTATTACTTTATGTAGTCTTTCAAATATAGTTCCGTTGACGTCAAGTGTAAACGTGGGTCCGAGGATATTGTCATGGATGTCAAGATGTGTCAGTAGATTATTTCTAGGGAAAAATCCATTACGTATCTTTGTTATATAATTAGAGCCCATAAGAGCTATTTTAATACTTTTTGGAAAAGGATGGCTTCCTATTTCAAGAGTAGAAAAAAATGAGTTGTAAATATTTATGTAAGAAAGACATATGTTCATTTGATTATGAGCCTGGAATATGCTTTGACCAAAACCAATAAAAAGACTTGCTTCGATTATTTCCAGTTTTGGTGGGAATTCATTGAAGTTTTGAACTTTTTCAAGTTCTGCTGACACATTCCATTCACAAGGACTTTGATCTGATAAACCATTTTCCCCCGGATTATCAGACGTGAATAGCATTTCCTCAAACATTTCATTGTATTTGTGAGTTATTGGTGGGTTCTTGCCATAAACCTCAAGATCATGAATTTTTCGGCATTTGCCCTTTTTAATGTCTTGCATTTCTGTGACCTTTGGACATTCATCGCCGTCTGGTTGTGTTATTATGGGCATATTTTGAGAGGAAATATATAGTTTTATAAGATTATGTAGCACAGAAAACATTGTCAACTGCACACGTTTACTGGTCAGCCTGTTGTTTCTGAGAAAAAGTACCTTGAGAGATTTTGGTAAAAGTTCAATAAAAGTCTTCGAAATGTAGATGATCACATTATCCGAGAGATCAAGGACTTCTAATGTAAGATTGGACAAATATTTGGCGTCTTTATCACTTAAGGTTTTGCATACAAATGAGTTGTTGTACAAATGAACCAGTCTCAATGTTGTCAGGGATGAATTCTGCAGGCCGATCAAAACGTTAAAAGCTTTATATAAATCATAATTGGGTAAAGACTTAAAGGTCAGGGATTGTAGACTCACTTTAGAGAAAGCTGCCGGGCTTACATCACTCAAGGAGTTACAACCAATTAGATCAAAAATTTTCAAAAAAGGAACATTCTGAAAGAAATTTTCAGTTAAATTTTTGAGCAGGCAAATTTTGTTACTTCCAACCTCAAGATGTCGTAAATATTTTAATGTAACAAATTCCGCTCCGAACTCAGTTTCTAGTCCATCGACGCTTAATCTCCGTAAGAATGGCATCTGAGTGAGACTTTTATTAGGATATACCGAGTCTTGCTCTAAGGAAACACCGTGCACAAAAAGTTCAGTTAAGTTCTTCATCGAACTAAACAATAACGAAGGTAGTTTTTGTGTGCTGTAACCCAGGAGGGGATTGCAGCTGAGGTCCAAACGGTTTAAATTGATGAGATTTCGAAATGCGTCTACGTGTATCGTTGTTATCATGTTTGATGAAAGGTCCAATAACCGCAGGTTGTTAAGTCCAAAGAACGTCAAGTTGTTAATTTGTTTCAATGAGTTTCCCCTCATGGTTAGATTTGTAAGCAAGGGGAAAACCACAAAACCGTCGTCATCTACAGACTGAATTCCATTGCGACTTAAATTTATCACTTGAAGATTAGATGTTTTTGCGGTAAGAGGTAATAAGGTTCTAGTGATGCGCTTGAGTTGATTGTCACAAGATATCTTAAAATTGTGAAGCATCGGATAGATGAGCAGCTTTGAAAAATTGAGGTTTGTGATATTATTTCCTGACATGTCCAGAAACCAAATTTGTGTAGGGAGATCCCCGGGAATGTCTCTTGTATTCCTGTAAGCGCAATCAGCTTTCAGGGGTTTCTTATATGTACAAAAACAAACGCAAGGTCCGCAATTATATCTATCAATAAAGTAGTTTGTATTGCTAAATATATTCATTGTGGAAGACGAGCGTTCACTTTCATAGTCCTTGTCGTTTACACCTGCTTTACTACTACTAATAGTAATAGAACAAACATTAATGTAGTCTTTAGTTTTTTGTGGCTTTTCGTAGCTTATGTTAAACTCTTCTCTCATGTTTTGATTGCTCTGTTTTGGTTCGGAGTAATTTTCGCTCCCAAACCTTGTTTCCTTAAGTGGCTTAAACTTAGTATTTCCCCCCGAAACCATTAGATTATTAATGTCAGAGGACTTTTTGTTTTCGCGAATGTCCGTTGATATTGTGAGTGAAGGATCAGGAGGAAGTTTACTGTACTTAACATTCGGTGATTGGTAGTAAGGAAAAGGTAAATTCACTATTTCCAGTGGCTGCTCTTCTTCAGATAATGTATCCAGTGAAAACCGTTGAGTACTCTTCGTGCTATCTTTGTTGATGGCTGTTCTTATTTCTGGTGGGTTACTGCCCTTTAAATTCTTCCTAATTTCTTCACTGCCAAGTAGTTCAAATAAAAAGCAACATAGAATTATTCCAAGCTCCATGCTTGTCGATCATAAATTACTGAAGAAATAAAACATTTATTTTTAAATGTGCTTAACTTATATAGTGATATTTTAATATTATTAACAATACAATTAATGTAATCAAAGAGTTTTAATGAATTCAAGATTTTGAGAAAATATTTTTAAAATCGATACAGTATGACCTGGTTCATTTCATCCTTTTGTCATCTCATACTATTGTCATCTGAAATTATCATAATCTCAATCATTGTCATCTAACACCATTGTCTTTCCGCCTCATTTTCATCTAATCTTATTGTCATCTCATCTTATCTTATTCATTGTCATCTCATCCCTTTGTCATCTCACCAATTGTCGTGTCATCCCATATTTTTATGTTATATGGGATGACATGGCAATAAGATCAAACAATTGTATTCTTGTCTTCCACTTTTCATATTCCTCGTGATTGATAAATATTTCAAAATAATACTTGTTTTTATCTCCAATTCAACTTCCTACTTCAGGAGATTAGATTAATATAAAGTCAATTCATTTTTTGCGATTCTGCCAAGTTTTGCTCTTACTAATGTTGTTTTCAGTAACCAATACAAACAGCAAGCTAGTATATATTAATCTTAATACATAATCGCCCTTCGTATGCGTGTGTCTCCCCATCGAAAGGCGCGCAAAAAGGCGCTCGAAAGGTGCGCAAAATTATTATAAATAAATTTTAAAAATTCCCTGTAAAAAATATTATATGACGTCATTGTTTTAGCACCGAGCATCAATTACCGAAACAAGCACGAACTATGTGTGTGTGTGAGCCTTAGCCGCCTTTTACACTAGTATTATATATTTACGCTCATTTTTCACTGCCGCCTAACGTTGAGGGAAATCACTCTGCTTTTTTTAAATTTTGCGTTGTAGGCAGTGCTGATTGACGCAAATAGTTATTTTTTGGTGCAGTAATTTGGTGCGCTGCTTTCGAAAATTAGTTTTAAAATCGTGTGGTGATTAGCACTGTAAAAATAATTATATAAATGCTTTGTTTAATTTTCAGGAATATTTCATACAAGGATAAGTAACTTGGGCTTTTGACATAAAAAATAAAATAAAAAACCATTATAAAATACTTTTTGTAAATTTAAGAAATTTTAATATTACGTATTTATCATACAAGGACGAGTTAGTTTGGCTTTTGAAAAAGGTAGGCGCCGTAGGCGCCCTTAGAAAAAAGGGGGCGCCGCAGCACAAACTAGTATTATATATTTACGCTCAATTATCACTGCCACCTAACGTTAAGGGAAATCACTCTGCTTTTTTAAAATTTTGCGTTGTAAGCAGTGCTGATTGACTCAAATTGTTATTTTTTGGTGCAGTAATTTGGTGCGCTGCTTTCTAAAATTAGTTTAAAAATTGTGTGGTGATTAGCACTGTAAAAATTATTATATAAATGCTTTGTTTAATTTTCAGGAATATTTCGTGTTTATCATACAAGGATAAGTTACTTGGGCTTTTGACCCCCCGCCCCCCCCAAAAAAAAAGTGGGCGCCATAGGCGCCTTACAACCTCAATTTAAAATTACTTTGTGTACATTTAAGGTAGTTTAATATTACGTAGCTATCATACAAGGACAAGTTTGTTGGGCTTTTGAAAAAAGTTGGCGCCGTAGGCGCCCTAAATAAAAAGGACGCCGCAGTAAAACCTATATTATATGCATACTTTGTTAACATTTTAGGATATCATACAAGGATAAGTTAATTGGGCTTTTAACATAAAAAATAAAATTTAAAAAAAACTATTATAAAATACTTTGTGTACATTTAAGAAATTTTAATATTACGTATTTATCATAACACAAGGACAAGTTAGTTTAGCTTTTGAAAAAGGTGGGCGCCTACGGCGCCCATAAAAGAAGGGGGCGCCGCAGCACAAACTAGTAATTAAAAATAGTTTGATTTTGTTTTCATCTTCCTTCATCAGAATCGGATCATCCTGCTGTTATGTGCTATACAATAGACTAATAATCACTATCATACATACGTGAATTTGCTGAGAATGTGGTGATTAGATGTGATCCCCAAAAAACTGAGACGAATCAATGTTAAAAGTCATCACTATTTCGACAGAAAATTGTTTACCACTATACAAGTAGCATTTTTAAAACACGTTCAAACAATAACCATGAATATTTTGAGGTCGACTTGAATGTAAGACACGTGTATCTATGAGACTTGCATGTATGACACTGGAGTGTATGAGACACATAGAATGATATCAAATGAGTTTGAACTACTTCCTTTATTAACGGAACTTACGTAGTTCCGTTTGAACTGAAGAGAAAAATTGTTAGATCAAAATCTCACGGAAAGCTCTATAGCAAGGCCAAGGTCAATGATTCACCTTTTTAAAGACTGCTAAAATTCTAAGCTGTGCGTACACCCATGATACGTGTGGCTAAGTGTGCACTTGATATTTTTTAATTAGCGTTGAAAAAGGGGGGGGGGTATATTTCCCGAGAAAGAGATGTTTTAATCGGAAATAAACTATCTACTTCACGAGATACGTGTCTCCAATTACAAACATATAGAGTAATTTTGGTAAACACACTGTTTCAGATGTGTTGATTTCAATGAACTTTAGGGTAATAATGAATTATTAAATTAGGGGCCGTCCATAAAGTACGTCACGCTCCAGAGGGGGGAGGGGGTGTAAGAAAGTGTGACAGTTTGTGACAGGGGGGAGGGGGGGGTTCCGGCCATGTGTGACGTCACGCTGTTTTATATTAAATTTTGATTATTTTGTTAAAAAATATTTTTGTTCGAAAGTGTGACGTATCTTAGGGTGGGGGGGGGGTCCGAGATGTGTGACAGTTTGTGACAGGGGGGAGTTAAAAATGGTCAAAAATAGCGTGACGTACTTTATGGACGGCCCCTTGTGACTTGATGAGTAGATCTACAACCAAATTCATTTAACCTAGAGCAAGCGCTGTAAAGCTGAACACACTTGTGATTTTGCTTTTCAAGTCAACAGCCTTTTGTATTAGTTTTTGCACTGTGGCAGTGCTTATTTAGTATGTATGCAGTATAGACATTATACTTAATGTGAGCCAAAATCCCATCATGTTTACTGAAGTATAAAGTATTTGGCATAGAATTCAAATTAGTTTAATAAACGTATCATTATAAAATTGTGAAAAATAAAGTTTATCATTTTTTAAAACATGAGAAAGGGAAAGTTATTTTAATAAGTAAATTTTTTTTAAAAATTTTGTTTACATCAGACATGAAATAAAATTGTTTCAGTGCAACAATAAACATTGTAAAAATTTATTTTGGTTTAGAACAGCAATAAACATTGTATTACAAAATAATAAATATTTTCATAATTATACAAATTTATTCATCATATTTTAATCTTAATCTTAGTAATAACCACAATACTTCTAAGGGCATGAACATCAACCAACACACATCCTAAAAATCAGAGTAATATATCAATAATTACAAACCAGCACAACACGAAGCACACTGACTACACCTCTATCTTAAGCACAATAAAGGAAATTACCTTCAAACAATGGAAACATAAAATATGTAGACATAGGCTAAAGCACTTAATTTTAATTTTGCTCATCTCAGGCGACATAGAACTTAACCCAGGCCCAGTGTCATATAAATGCCAAATTTGTAATTAAGACATGCACTAGCAAACAAGGAGCCATCCAGTGTGACACCTGCAATGAATGGTACCACACAGTATGCCTGCATACCAACACACCAACGTACATAGCAATAGGCCTAGGAAATAAATATGCATCTTGGCACTGCATACATTGTGGGTTGCCCCAAATCAGTTCAGATTTATTTAACTATAAGGACCTGATCACTACAAACTCTTACAGTGTTTTGGCTAATCCTATTATAAATAACCCACTAGATAAAATGAAACCTGCCACGCAAACCCATAAAAATAACCATGAAAAATCGAATAATACTAATATTCAAAACATTCTCAAGACACTAATAATTAATTTCCAAAGTATTAAAAATAAAATTCCAGATTTAGAGCTACTTATAAAAACAGAAGAACCAGACATAATTGCTGGCTCTGAAACTTGGTTGAACCCCAACATATATAACTCAGAAATATTTAACAACAATTATAATATTTTTACAAAAGATAGACCAGACAATTATGGAGGAGTGATGCTTGCAATTAAAATCAAATATCATAGCTGAAGAAATTACTACACAATCAAATTTTAATATAGAGTCTGTTTTTTTGTAAAATAGTTACACTAAACTCAACACCACTTATTGCAGGCAGTATATATAGACCACCAAATACAAACCTAGAATACATGAAGAATCTTTGTAGTCAATTAAATTTCATAAAAGAAAATCATACAAATTCTGCAATTTGGATTATGGGGGACTTTAATCTTCCAGATATAAATTGGAAAAACTATATAATTGATAACCAACAAACTAATAAAGATATTAACTAACACTTTATAAACACTTTAACTTTAAACAACTTAAACCTAGAACAGATAGTAAAAAAAAACACAAGAAATAATAAAACACTAGATTTATTCCTAACAAATAGACCAGGACTATTGTTAGACTACAAAATAATTCCTGGACTGTCCGACCAAGATATTGTAAGGGTCACCAATACAATAAAAACTAAATTAATAAGATACCTAGAAGAAAAATATATCTTTGGAAAAAATGTAATTCCATAAAACTACACCAATCAGCGGCTAACTTCCAACAAAATTTCCTAAGTAAATTTAACACAAATAGCCCAGTGGAAGAAATTTGGAAAGATATAAAAACAAATTTAAAAACTATTATGGATGAGAATGTTCCAACAAAATTAACATCAAATAAAATTAACAAATCCTGGTTCAATTTTAAATTAAAAAAGCTATGCAAACAAAAAGGGAACTTATTTAAGAAATTTAAGGCTACTAATTTAAAAAGGATACACAAAAAGTACTTAAAGATTAAACACTTGACACAAAAACTTAGTCGAAAACTCCAAAATTAATATATAAACAATGTCATTTCTAAATATAACAATAAAAACTTATGGTCCTTTATCAAATCTAAAAAACTGGAACCTACAGGAATAGCCACACTAAAAGGCTCAAATGATAAAACCTATAATGATAATGAGACGAAAGCTAATATCCTTAACACATATTTTGCATCATCATTCTCTACCGCAGGCGACAAGTACTTTTAATAAATTTAAATAAAATGGAAGAGATAGGTAACATAACTGTAGACGAGATAGGTATACATTCACTCCTAAAAAACTTTAAAATAAAGCCACTGACCCAGATGAATTGCCTGCAAGGTTATTAAAAGAACTAAGCAATGAACTGTCCCCAATCCTTGTAGTTCTCTTTCAAGCCTCTCTAAACCAGGGTAAAGTGCCCCAGGATTGGAAATTAGCTAACGTAAATCCACTCTTTAAGAAAGGGGATAAATCAGACCCTGGTAATTACAGGCCTGTATCACTTACTAGTATCACCTGTAAATTACTAGAACACATAAAATATAGTATAATAGTTAACCACCTTGACAAATATAATGCCTTATGCCCACATCAACACGGCTTTAGAAAAAACAGATCATGTGAAACACAATTAATAGGTTTAATAGATGAACTATCAAAAGGCTTAGACAAAAATGATCAAATAGATACAATATTACTAGACTTCTCAAAAGCATTTGACAAAGTTCACCACCTTAGTTTACTTAAAAAACTTAACTACTTTGGAATCTCAGGTTCCTTACATCACTGGATCCAAGACTTCCTTTTGGGCAGGGAGCAAACTGTAATAATTAATGGATCTAAATCTGCACCAATAAAGGTTAACTCAGTGCTAGGTCCCTTACTCTTTTTAATTTATATAAATGATTTACCCAACAACATCTCAACAGGTACAAAAGTTAGGTTATTTGCTGATGATTGTATAATCTATAGAACAATTAAATCAGAACAAGATAGCAAAATTTTACAAAAAGACTTAGATGAATTGATAAAATGGGAAACTAACTGGAGTATGTCTTTCCACCCAGAAAAGTGTCAACTGTTAAGAGTAACAAAGAAAAAGAAACAAATAAATTCAAAATATTACATTCATGGAAAAGAACTGACCCAAACTAAAGATGCAAAATACTTAGGAGTCTTAATAAATGAGAAACTATCATGGAATCCCCATGTCAATGAAGTTATTAAAAAATCAAACAAAACCTTAGGCTTTATAAAAAGAAACTTTAAGAAATTTAATAGAGATATAAAACTAAAATGCTACCTCACTTTGGTGAGACCTGCACTAGAATATGCATCTTCTGTATGGGACCCATCCACCAAAGAAAACATTGATAAACTAGAACAAATTCAAAAAAGAGCTGCCAGATTCATTACTGGAGAATATTCAAAACTGACAAGAATAACACCATTAGTATTAGTTAAATCATTAAACCTTGAAACACTAGAGGATAGAAGAACCAAGAGCAAAGTAGTAATCATACATAAAGCAATTAATTCTAATTTAGAAATACAACACAAAGATAACTTAATACAACCCTCAGATAGACATTAGGATAAAAACACATTTCTTATTCCGTATGCAAGAACAAACACATACAAGTTTTCCTTCTTCCCATCCGGAATTCGGGCATGGAATGGGTTGCCTGAAAAATCCAGGAAAACCAACACTTTATCAACATTTAAATCTCTAATAAAAATGCAGGACTAAGCACAAACCATAGATAAGCGCAGGACGCAATAATCTTCAGTATAGAAGGAGCGTCTGTAAACAGATAAGATAAGATAAGATTAAGCATTTTCAACAAAACAATTTCCTTTTTGAAATTTATAAAAATGCATATTTATTTATTTCCACATAATAATATCTTACTTGCATGATTTTTTTTTAGCTTTAACAGTTTTTGTCAAGTACATTTAATCCGAAAAATTAATCAAACATAAGATAAAGTTTTCCTGCAGCATTAGGTTTTTGACAAAGAATTTGAATAGAGAAAGAAAATAAAAATATTTTTATAAAACTTTTATAAAGGAAGAAGGGCAGATTTATTTCTATTTAGGTAAATTGACAATCTCTTTTTTTTTAAGTGAGATAAACTATTAGAAATAAAATAGTCTTGATATGCTATGTCTAGGTTCATCCTTTATCTAGGTTGTAGTTTCAATAACATCAATCAAAATCCTAATTGTACAATAGTTATAACATTATTAAATAAAACTACATAATTTAACAAAATATATATCTTAAATTCATTTAACATTATCATGTTATTTATGAAAAAGTTAATATTGGAAACAAGAATTTTCCTTAGATTAACAATTAACTAACTAATATCAAATAAATTTGTAAAATAGGTTTTCAAAAGTTTAAAAAGTATGTTTAAATCAAGTTGACTTGGAAATCATAATAATTTTTTTTTAAATAAAAAAAGGTCAATTGTAATCCAGTAAGATGGACATATTAGGAAAGGAATAAATTGAAGATTTTGTTTACCATTCGTAAAATAAAAAGTTATAATTTTTTTTAGATAAGTTGCTGATCAATCAACAATTTTAGACGGCTATATAAAATGTTCCTTATTTACAATTACAATAGATATATTGTAACTTAAACTTAATATCTCCTCATGTTTAAACAAAAAATTTTTTATACATCAGTGTTCTTAAACAATTTTTTAAAATATAAAGCATCTTATACCATAATATGATATCTTAGATTTGTGAGCTTTGGCAGTGTTAGTGTAAAATATCTACATCAGAGCAATGCTTAACACTTGCCAACTTTATATAAAACTTTGCTGTAGAGTTAAGATTTGACTTAAAATTTATGAAGTAAGTTTTTGTGTTTTTGAAATTATCAAACCTGTAATACAGTTTTAACATATTCGGAAAGGGGAAGATAGGAGAGGGTTTTTTGTTTTTTTTACATACGTAAAATGTTGGGTTTTTAAACATTTTTTTACATGAGAAAAGATTTAAATTAGGGCTGTTATCTATTAATTTAAATTTAATCGTTAACTTTTGAAAAATTAACGATTAATTAAATTAATTGTTAATTTTGATTAAATTACATTTATTAAACGTACTTGTCAAAAATCAAAATAACAATGGAATGTCTTATTTACACCACATCTTTTAACCAACAACGCAAACAGGCAAGTGTATAGACATTATTTGGTTCAAGTGATGAGCGGGTCTTAACAATATAACTAGCCGAGCTCAAAAATCGTTCGCATAGCTTTAGATTGTCTCAGCTGAAATTTTTGATTCTGCAGTGGATGTATGGTTTGCAGGTGATATGTAAGCGAAGTGTTAGAACCATGGTAGCAATGTTCCCCTAAAGCTGCGCAGATATTTGACCGACGCCATGCAGTATTTTAGAATCACCGCGCAGCAAATTTTTAAAAAATATTGCACAAAAAATGGACATTGTGCAACTTTGCACATTAGTTTTTTTTTAAAACTTTGCACACAGACCAACGTACCGTAGACTTATAGGGAACATTGCATGGTAGGCAAACGATTTCTCTCAATGGACACAATAACCTTTATCAACACTTTGAACATTCACGTCAGTCAATAGTTTAAAACCAAAATATTCGTGCAATCGTCTGGAAATTAATTTATATTTATCGGCCGAAATATTTTACTTTTTGACTTCCAGTACAGTTTTAAGTGGTGGGTTGATTATAATTAATCGTTAAAAAATATATTGATCGTTAAAAATTTTAACGATTAATCGAGAAATTAATCGTTAATTTCCGAAGCCCTAATTTAAATAGATTTTTTTTAAATGCAATAATGGATTGGCAAAACTATCAATTAACATTTTAGTAGAACAATAAATGTAATACATTATATTATACATCATGTCAATGAAGTAATTAAACAATCAAACAAAACCTTAGACTTTATAAAGAGAAACTTTTACAGATGTAATAAGAATATAAAACTGAAATGCTACCTTACTTTGGTGAGACCTGTACTAGAAAGTCTAGAATATGCATCTTCTGTATGGGACACATCCACCAAAGAAAACATTGATAAACTAGCAACAACAACAAAAAAAGAGCTCCCAGATTCATTACTGGAGAATATTCAAAACTGACAAGAGTAACACCATTAGTTAAATCATTAATCCTTGAAACACTAGAGGATAGAAGAAAAAAGAGCAAAATAGTAATCTACATAAGTATAAGGCAACCACCGTATTTATCGGCGTATAACACGCACTTTTCCCCCCTGAAAATAGGGGGCAAATGATGTATGCGTGTTGTACACCGATATAATGTTAAATTTTTTTTCCTGAAATTTCCCTCTTAAAATGAAGGTACATGTACGTGTTATGCGCCTGTGCGTGTGCCGATAAATACGGTAATTCTAACTGGAAAATACAAAGCAAAGATAATCTAATACAAAACTCAGACAGGGATAAAAACACTTATGCAAGAACAAGCACATACAAATTCTAATTCTTCCCGTCCATAATTCAGAAGTGGAATGGGTTGCCTGAGGAAACCAAGAAAACCAACACTCTATCAACATTTGAAACTAATAAAAATGCAAGACTAGACATAAACCATGGATAAGAGTAGGACGCAATAATCTTCTGTATAATCTAGGGGATTAACTACTCTACTAAATATTATGTGTTCTAGTAATTTAAAAATTTAACTAGTAGGTGAAACAGGTCTGTGTTATCTACTTTTTAAGAAAAGTGGCGTCACTTTAGCTGGTTTGCAATCCTGTAGTACTTAATCCGGTTTTAGACTTGGAGAGGCTTGAAATTGAAAAAGTACTTCAAGGAAATGAGATGGTTCATTTGTAATTAAATTACTAGCAAGAGGCAACAGACTAATTATTAAGTAAGTTATTTTTTTTTGCCTTTAAAATATATAACATATAATCTTATATAACCATTAGAGATAATGACCATTATAAAATCAAACACAAAAAATATAAAAATTACATTTTTGAATCCGGCATGACGGATATCCGGGCCAAATATTGGGATTTTTGCCACTATCCGGATTTGCCAAATACTTATGGCAGATCCGGATAGGATCCAAATATCAATTGTGATTTGATTTGCGAAGTTAAAAATAAAAATGTTGCTTGTCTCACGTGTTATATCTTATCCAGTCTTATAGTTTTTAAACTCTAATCCATTGTGAATATTAAAATTATACAAAGTTAAGTAACGTATAAGGTTATACATTAAATTTTTAATATATAACAAAATAAACAAATTAACAAGCGTTGGTCATGAAATCATTCAAATCCATGCAAAATATAGTGAAACAATCAATTTCAATACGAGAAAAAAAATATTAAGTTAAAAAGTTACAAGTGTAGATATTACTTTACTACATAAGATAACAACAAACTAAGTTAACTAACAGCATATTAAACTTAAATCGTCTGGATAAAAGAACAGTTTTTTTACGGTTCTAGATCACGACTTCTTGTACACCACACTACACACTCAGAACAACACTGTTGGCTTGGTATACACTACACAGTTTGTTGAACTTCATTCAAGTTCGTTCATTCAATTCATTGTAAAATGTTCATCGTTGACGTTGACAGTGTCACAGACCGTCATTGTAGATAGCAGATAATCTTCATATGTTGGATAATTAATATTTAAAAAATAGTATAAAATACTAAATAGAAAGTAGTTAAGTACACCCCCTTATCTCTTACACTTAAATGTTGAGATATCCGGATCAGGCAAATATTAAGGCCAAACTATCCAGTCCCGAAAATAGTAAAATACCATATCTGGCCACCTCCTGTTGGTTAGTATTAATGGTTGCAAATGAGGGATTATAATTATATTTTTCTGTCCTTTCTTGATAACTTCTGCGGACTGACAGGAGATGGACCTCGGGACGGCATCAGTCCGCGGACCACCACTTTGATTAGCAATAATTTAGAGTATCAGATAGGGAAAACATTTCCACAGGCATCACATTTAAAAAGATTTTTCTTCTGTGTGTGTCCTTTTGTGGCTATTAAGGTTACCAGATGTGATAAAACATTTTCCACAGACATCACATTTGAAAGGTTTTTCTCCTGTATGTGTTCTTTTGTGTACATTAAATTGACTAGATGTGGTAAAACATTTTCCACAGACATCACATTTGAAAGGTTTTTCTCCTGTATGTCTTCTTTCGTGTTCAGTTAGGTGACACTTTCTTGTGTAACATTTTCCGCAGATATCACATGTGAACGTTTTTTCTCCTGTATGTGTTCTTTTGTGTTCAATTAGATGACCAAATGTGGTGTAACATTTCCCACAAACATCACATTTGAAAAGAGTTTCTCCTGTATGTCTCATTCTATGTATATTTAGGGTGGCATTGTAATTAAAACTTTGACAACAAACATCACATTTAAAAGGTTTTTCTCCTGTATGTGTTCTTTTGTGTTCATTGAGGTGACTAGGTAGTGTGAAACAACTTTTACAGACATCACATATCTGTTCTGTTTGGTGACCAGATCTGGCATAACATTTTCCGCAGACATCACATATGAAAGGTTTTTTTTCTAAATCCATCCTTTTTACATGTTTAGCTGCTAGATCACACATAACAGTGACTGATATTTATTTTGAAAAAAAAATCCTGCATGTATTGTTTCGTGCTCTAATAATTATAGTCTACATGCATACTGATAACACATCTGAAAGCTCTTTCTCTTCAAAGTGTCTATGTGTCTTGTAATAAGTTGTCAGATATTTTCTTCTGTAATTTAAGTCGATCTTTATGTTTAGCTGGATTCACCGGAGAAAACATTAAATTATTATTAAGTCTTGTTCACTTTTATTCGGAAATAATGATATTTTTTCTGGCGTCAAACTCAATGTACATTTGATGTAGATATATACAAAATTTGCACTTGAAAACATCTGAAACACAAATATAAAGAATTTAATAATTAAATTACTTTATAAGCAACTGATTAGTAATGAAACTTATGCTTTTCTCTATAAATTATAAATAGTATTAGACTCTAAAAATCACTAAACTGACAAGTAAATATCTGATTCTGTATCTGTTAGAGATAAACATTCATTGCTCCATAAATTTGAAATATGTAAACATTACCTGGTTGTATAAATTATTTTCAAACATGAGCGAGGCTCAGCTGATCCTGACTACAATCACTGTCTTCCTGACAAGGATCAATCACACAACCATTGCTTGTAAGAATGATCAAGTCATTTACACTTGCGAGGTCTGATGCTTTCAATAAGATTATTACCAGCTTTGTCAACTGCCTGAAGGTCTATTCCTGTTAGCTTTGCATAGCTGTCCTCACAGGAAATCTGGAAGCCATATAAATACACCAGATAAATCATTTTTACCACTTCAAACTTGGGCCTCAAAGGATTTGACTTATTAAGCATATTATTACACAGCCTTTAGTCTTTAGTTTCACTTATACTATGGAAGGGAAAATGAATCAACTATTAACTAATAAATATAAAATAGCAAAAAATTATCTTTAATAATAATTAAGTTAGTTTCTAAATCATTGAAAAATTATTTAAAATGACACTAATACTACTTGGACCTATCATAAATGATTTATTCCATAGCTCCAAAAATGTCCATGATGGATGATATCAGAGGCGTCACTAGGGTTGGTGTCACCTGGGGCGGTAGCTCATGGTGTCACCCCTTCACGACTGAAGGGGCCGTCCATAAATGATGTCATGCGAGGTTGCCGATTTTTACCCCACTCTCCCCCAGCATCATACTTTGTCACAAAAACGTAGACCCCACCCCTTTTTTACAATATGACGTCACAAAGGTTTGACACCCCCCCAAGCGGCATTTTCTCAATAAAAATTAGCCTGTTGCAAATTATTTTTGTCATTTAAATATGTATTTAGGGTAAGTCTGCACTTTAATATCGTAACACATGTGAAGTCATTGAAAACTAAATTAAATTAATTTGTAAACAAGTGGAACTTTTATTTAAAGTTTCGCGTTTTTGATGTGACGTCACATTTCTTAAACACCCCCCTCCTCGTACCACATCGTCACAGATGCGTGACCCCCCCCACCTATGGCGGATGCTGAACAGGCTAAAAGCCCCAATAATTTAAGGGCACCCAAACTTATTATGAATTATAGTGTATAATAAAGATGCAGGCCATTATGTTTGTACGAATCCCAGAAAATGCCTTGGACAGTCATACGGCAATGCTGCAAATGAGTAGGAAGTATAACGGAAACCAGGCTATTCTTCGTGAGAAGTGCATTGTAGATGATTATGTGCCGTGCACAGCTCATTCCTTTAATTTGGTTGGTAAAAGAGCAGCAGGCTGTCCTGCTGCGGTCAGATTTTTTTGTCTTCTGCAAAATCTTTATACCCGGCTTGTTGCATCTACTCATCGTTGACAGGTACTTCAAAAACATATGAAATTGATTCATGCTAACAAAGCCTTGTCTGACACAAGATGGTCAGCCTGACATGATGCTGTAAGGTCAGTTAATAATTCATACCATGAGAATATCGCAGTACTGTAAGAATTAGCAACGAATGAAAATCAGCCACGTGACTTGAAGAAGAAAGATTTCTAAAGGAAATTGAACAACTGGAAGTCGCTATTTTACTTGAAATTTGGGAAACAATTTTAGAAAGGAAGTCTCTAATTGAGTTTGTTAAAAGATAACATTCTTAATTTGATTCCTATGAAGATAAAAAAAAAGAAAAAAGTCCATGGTAAAAACAGTGTAAACAATCTTCAATACTATCAAACAAAAAAGAAAGTGTCAGTTTGATAAAGGGACATCAACAAAACAGTATTCTCCTCGAGACAAAAATTCAAGATTGAGGTATTTCTGGTAATCATTGACAAACTTTCTTAAGCCCTACAACATTGGTTAGGGGCATATAAATACATCCATGAGAAATTTGGCTTTCTTGAAACCTAACTGAGCTCAGCACTTTCGCCACCCGATGGGCAGCAGTCAAGCTAATGGAAGAACATTCAAGTTATTTCGAAGAAGGGGTCAGGGTAAATCCGAAGCGACCGTTTCGTCCCCCTCAATTTACTAGCAACGCCATCGAGCGGTGCCGGTTTAGGACCAGGAGCGCCAGTACGGATTAGCAAAAAGTGCCGAGAAGAACGCATTGGACGCCAGCTCTGAGGAAACCTTCCAGTGGGGGTAGGTCTTTGATGATCCTCCGGTCTGCGGCAGTCCTAACCATGGAGACCCGTGTGCTTTGCCGGGATGGTGCCAAAGTGGTAGCGGGTCGTAGTAGGGAATTACACCACCTCCTTATGAGGGCAACTTAGTGTGAGGCATCTTCGACTTTATGTCCTGGATGCCCAGGTGGCCGCTTCAGAAGCGACTGCTTCCGGGGGGGGGGTTCCTCAGCTGTTACGTCCCTTTGGGGGCCAGATGGCTAAGGGGGTCTTCCGGGAAGACCCATAAAGAGCACTAGGCTCGGGGCTTCTGATTTTCTTCCACATGTAGGTTTATGATTTATGAGTGATTTCGTAGACTGCATAGTCCAATTTTCAGAACTCTTAAATAGTTATTGTCCAGCCCCAGGCTCAGGGTAAGGAAAAGGAATTAGCACAAAGCGAAACTCAAAAAACTTGCACAGAGCTAAAAATTTTGCAGCTTTTGAATGATCTATATTTCACACAGTCCTTTACAAATGTACACATCGCACTTCGCATCTATCTTTCAATGATGACATCAAACTGCAGCTGAGAGCGATCCTTTTCAAAGTCGAAAAAAATATATAATGAGTTAGAATTTGCATGGGACAAAAAGACTGAATATGCTCTCTCTAATGAGCATTGAAAAGGAACTTGTAAGCTTATTCAGTTTTATTGACTAGATTGAAAACTTCGCCATTTGAAAAATTCGCAAACGAAAGTTGTAGGTTGAAATAATAATCATACATATTTTTCAATAATTTTTGTTATTTCAAATAGAGAAAACAATTCGTTACCTCAAGAAAAAAAATATTTTAAAAATATTTTTAAAATACAGAATAACGCGTAATATTATTCTTTATGGGGGCGCGTTGGTAACCATGAAACAGCGTAAGTCGGGCATGGGACCGTCGTAACCGGAGGACTACCAGTATATAAACATGCACATCTATGCTTTCACGCCTTTTAATAAATATATATATAAAACAAAATATTAACTCAAAGACATTGAAATCATAATTTTCCTCAAGAAAAACAACAACAAAGAAAACCCATATTTTGATACTTTTTTTTGATAAAAATCGTATTCCCCCCACCCCACTGTGGTGGAGGGAGTCGTGAGGTGGGATTCGTCCATGCTGTCGGTGTGTCCAAGCCCAAATGGCTTTATATCTTTTAAAACAGAAGACACTGCCTCTTTCATTCCCGCCTTTTTTAAAGATCTCTCTGTTGCGACTATTTCTTTTCTTTTTTTCCTAATTTGTTTTAATGTTGTTCGTGTGTTGGGACTGTTTTATTATTGCAAGTTAACTGATATTTTTTGTAATAAGAGTTTTCGCTTTTAACGTATTTCATTGTATTTCTTAATTTCTTTCTAGATTACAAAATTTGTCATCTTTTGTTTGCTGACATAAAATGGTACACAGTAAAATTTTAGGCTCGGGTGTCAACCGGGACGGCCCGCCCCGTTTCCCCCTAGTGACGCCACTGGATGATATGGCTACATTTTGAAGAGCCACAAATAATTACATCACTAAACTTGTGACTTGTTTAGGATAAGACTTACTTTAATTTTATTCATCTGAGTTTGTAAAATGCATAGCTACCATGATTATAACTTTACAAGAAAGTTTTTCATTGTTTAATTTTCATTGTCTTTACCTGTAAGTTTAAGCTAGGATTATAGACCTGCTTCACTATCTAGTATTAGTATTTCTTGTAAAATACTGGAACGCATATTTATTTATAGTAGAAAATTTAATCACCTAGACAAAGATCATGTCATGCGTCATGGAAAAAAAAACGTAACTTGATTTATTGTATAATCTATAGAACAATTAAATCAGAACAAGAGGATGAAAACTTACAAAGAGACCAAGATAAATAAATTGAAAAATGTTAAGAAGTAGGCCTATCAAAGAAAAAGAAACAAATTATTGCAAACCATTTCATTCATTGAACATAACTAATCCAAACTTAATACAAAATACTTATAACTTATAATGTATAATAAATAAGAAATTATCCTGTAACTGTAATCCCCATGTCAATAAAGTACGTTAAAAACCAACAAAACCATCGATTTAGTATTAGTACGTGAAGTAAGTCTTAGGCTTAGGCTTTAACTATATGAAACCATTACATTTACAAATGTAAAAACAATATTTTACAATAACTAAAATGATATCTTAATCTTACTTTTGTGAGACCTAAACTAAAATCTCCATCTTCTGGACTGGAGCCTGCCACCATATAAAACATAGATAAGCTAGAACTAGAACAAATTCAAAATGAACTGCAAAATTAAATTCCGAGGACAGCTACTATAGACTATAGACCAGAGGTTCCCAACCATGGCGCCCGCGGAACGATTCATATGTGCCGGCCACTTCTTGACAGAGACAGAATTTTTTCATAAACATTAATGAAAAATGTGAATTATTTTTATTTATTTGTTAAGAGTTTTAATTTTTTTGATTGCCTAGGTTTCTTAAATACGTTCGTATGTTTGCGATATTGTATGTATGAGTGGTTCCTTTGCTGACAGTACTTGTCGCAACTTGTCTAGCGGCGAGCCAGACTGCACTCTTCATGCTAGCCTGGAACAGGGAGTGCTATTTGCACATCACTCCTTGTACACGCAGAAAACACGAAGTGAACGAACGCCACGAACTGAGCCGATGAACTCAGTAGGAGCCAAAACACATGGCACATGACTCTGATTGCTTCGGCGATCATTGGCTCACTTCGGGTTTTCGGCGTGTACATGGAGTGATGGGTAAATAGCCTTCCCTGTCTGGAACAGCGTTGTTGTCATGTGATTGCGATTGCTGCCCCGTTCGGATCGCGACATTTTTTCGGCTCTCAACAGTAAATAGTCTAATTGTGATGGAACCATTTTGTTTATTAATCAAACTACTTGCCGGATTGTCCGATAAGATGCCAAATGGAAATTTCTCACTTACAAACAAAGAAAATAAGAATCAAACATCTAGTAAAGAAATAAAAAATGAAATTGTCTTTAAAATATTTATTTATCTTCTAAGAACATTAAAATAGATGAATAATACTTTTTAAAAAATATCTTCAGTCAGTAAATTTATTTTAGCATGGGTCGAGCCAGGTAAAAAACATCTGGCAGCAGTTTGCTAGGTAAACAAAATGGACGTATCGTGACCAGATTATGTATTATATATAGCCGAAAAAATGCCTTAGAAATTAAAAAGACTCACAAATTAGCGCAGTAATAGCTGAAATACGACATATAATAATGCATTTAATAAATTTAAACGAAGTGGCTGCTCGTCTCGAAGTATTTTCATTGTTGTTATGGCAATATGGCAGAGCGAAGCGTACTTCCGGTAATGAAATGTTGTATTTTTACACTTGAAAATAGGTAATAAGTAAATAGGGAATAAGTACAATTATTTTTATCCATTAACGTAATTAATATGTTAGTTTTAGGGTCTGGGTTAGGTTTAGTTGTCTATTTTTTTAAAACAAAACGACTTCGAGACGACTAGCATTCATGCTGGATGACTCGAACTTCGAGACGAGTAGCATCGGCAAAATTAAAAACGTAAGTTCTCATTAGAAAATTAAATTTCGCTGTGAAATAATATACTTTATATACGTGAAAAATCTGCAGGATTACCCAGGTTTCACATTAAATCTTTTTATTTTTCTGAATTAAATTTTGCTCAATGTTATTTTTTTACTTATTAAATTTATGTTTATTTAAATTTGTTTGCCATGTTATAATTTTAAACTCTTATGTTATAATGTTTTATTTTCAATAAAAGTCGTACGTATGAGTATGTGTATTTGTTTGGTTTTTTTTACTCCTTGATTTTGGTGCTCCCCAAATTATTGTCATGATCAAAAGTGCTCCCCGACTTCAAAAGGTTAAGAACCACTATAGTCATAGTATAGTACATAGGTTGTTAATAAAAGAGCAAAGTATAAAATATGTTAGGAATTGAATTCTAACTTGAAATTATGACACTAAGTTAATCTAATAACCTACAAGTGGAAGAGAATCAACAGCCGTGAGTATAAATCAAAAGGCCCTTCATAACCTTCATCATTTACATAAACAACAAAAGGAGCTCACTCTAACCCATAAAATATAATGGGAGCTAACCCAGAATTAAATACAATATCAGAATGGCTGCGGCAATAGCTTGTAGAGAGCTATTGGTACTCGACGAGATCTAATAGCCATAGCCTAAGCTATCGGCTATTGGTACTCCGCTATAATTAATTTTTAGGACTGCGGAAATTAACGATTAATTTATCGATTAATCGTTAAAAATTTTAACTCTTAAATTATTTATTTAACGATTAATCGACCCACCACTTACAAATTATTGGAAGTAAATGTCAAAAACTATTTTTTTTTAAAATAATAATAAATAGCGGCCGATAAATAATAACAAATTCCCTGACGATTACACGAACATTTATGTTTTAAACGAGGGGTCTCCAAACTACGACCCGCGGGCCAGATGCGGCCCGCGAGGCCCTCTCATCCGGCCCCTGGAGACCTTTTAATCTCCAAAAAATATACTATTTTTACCTGTAGTTTACCTCAAAAATTCGCGAATAACTCTAAACATGTAGAAAGATACAGACACAGAATCGCAAGATTTACCATATTACACAGCAGTAAGATGGCTAAATTGTGAGAACAATCTGAGTCTGGTATTTGAATTAATTAATACATGACTTCCTAGAAAGTAAAGGAAAATCACAGCCATTACTGTATGATGAAGAGTGGGTATGGACATTGGCCTTTGCTGCAGACGTTACTGGTAATTTAACATTTCTGAACCTAAAACTACAAGGAGTGTAAAATCTAGTTTCTGATCTATACACTCACCTAAAGGCCTTCAGATCTAAACTTGTCTTGTTTTTAGAACTAGTACAGGCCAACAACTTGACACACTTTTAGCAGTGCAAGGTCTTCATGGCTGAAGCAACAGCTGAGTTCCCCACATCATTTGCATGCGAGTTCATATAAGTTCTCCAGCTGCAGTTTCAGGAGAGGTTTTCTTACTTGTATGTGGCCTGCTCCAGAGTTGGCAAAGAGGAAAATCTTTTTGTACACACTCCAAATGGAACTGCCACAAATGTTGTCTATCACATTGCTTTAAGTTAAATGTACCCTTTTATTGCATGCAAATAAACAGTTTTGTACGCTTCTACAGAAAACCTTATTTTAAACCTGGGAAAAGCCGGGTACTTGCCCCTAGGTATTTAATAATACATTAATATACTGCACATGAACACCTGTATTAGTGGGAATGGTGAAATTGTTTCCTAGATGCCAAAATAGATATTTCTGGGTTTAGATTTGATGTCCCTAACATCAACAGTGACCTGAGATTATCATCAGACAAGTTAGTTCTCAAATTGTTCTTCACGTATTTCATCCTCGAAAATATCTGTCCGCACAAGTATGTTGTTCAAAAGATTGAAAGGTACCTTGATGCAAAAGCTTTGACATTAGGAAAGTCTGTCCATGAGAAAAGCCTGGTGTCTGCAAGTCTATACCAGCAATCCCAAGAGACTTAATAACTCAGTCTCATTTAGCGATGGTAACAGGTAAAACAAAATTATATTTTAAGAGTGATTTATATAATTTTTTTACCTGTTACCATCGCTAAATGATACGTAACAACCACCGAAAGTTTCATGCTTCTACCTACACGTGAAATAGAATAATTTTTATTTTTTATAGAGCTCATATAAGGAAAAAACTACATTTTGGGCCCTCGGCCCCCCAGTATCTTATATATATATATATATATATATATATATATATATATATATATATATATATATATATATATATATATATAATATATATATATATATACTAGGGGCAAATACCCGGCTTTTCCCGGGTTTAACAACAACAGCAACAACAACAAAAACAACAACAGCAACAAAACAACAAAAACAAAACAACAAAACAACAACAGCAACAACAACAACAAAACAACAACTACAGCAACAACGACAAAAACAACAACAGAAACAGCAACATCAACAAAACAACAAAAACAAAACAACAAAATCAACAACAAAACAACTACAACAACAACAGCAACAACAACAAAGCAACAACAACAAAACAACAACTACAACAGCAACAACAACATGAAGGACATTGTCGTCGCAGGGCAAGGGATGTGGACAACAACAACAACAACAGTAAAAACAAAACAAAAGCAGCAACAGCAACAACAACAGCAACAACAAAAACAGCAACAACAACAAAAACAAAACAACAACAAAAACATCAACAACAACAACAAAACAACAACTACAAAAACAACAGCAACAACAACAAAGCAACAACAACAAAACAACAACTACAACAACAAAAGCAACAACAACAAAAAAATTATTTTATGGCGATAATCGCCTTCTTGTTAATCTCGACACCAAAATGTTTATTATTTTGCGTCATTATTTTACGTCTTAATTTTCAATAATGTTTATTTTATATAGCTCATATAAGGAAAAATTACATTTTGGGCCCCCGGCCCCCAGTATCTTATATATATGGAACGAAACCTGTTTAATAACCTTTCCGGTATAATTTTGTGTACGTGTACCAAATTTCACGTTATTTGGTTGTCTGGATCTTGAGTTATTAGGGAACAGACAGACAACCAGACAGACAACAAATGCGTCTTATATATATAGAGATAGATATATATATATATATATATATATATATATATAATATATTATATATATATATATATATATATAACGAAACCTGTTTAAGAACCTTTCTCATGTCATTGTGTGTATGTGTACCAAATTTCACGCTTTTTGGTTGTCTGGATCTTGAGTTATTAGGGAACAGACAACAAATGCGTCTTATATGTATAAAATTTGGGCCTCCCAGTTAGTGATATTTTTTTTTCGACTGCTACCATTGCAGGAGGGTACTCAACAACTTTCCAAAGTTCATGTTTCTACCTACAAAGAAAGATGAGGAATTAGTGTTGATTCAGTTTTATATAGCCCATATAAGGAAAAAAACGGTTTTGGGCCCCCGGCCACCCATGAGTGAAAATTTGTTAATTAATGTTCGCAAATTATCGTCATAAGAGTGTATTCAGCAAGTTCCCAAAGTTTCATGCTTCTACCTTCACGGGAAGTTGAAGAATTAGTGTTGAGTCAGTTTTAAATATAAGAAAAATAAATTACATTAGGGCCCCCGGCCCCCAGTAAGTGATAATTTATATAATTAATTTTTTACCTGTTACCATCGCCAAATGATACTTAACAACCACCGAAAGTTTCATGCTTCTACCTACACGGGAAATAGGATAATTTTTTATTTTTATTTTTTATAGAGCTCATATAAGGAAAAAACTACATTTTGGGCCCCCGGTCCCCAGTATCTTATATATATGGAACGAAACCTGTTTAAGAACCTTTCTCATGTCATTGTGTGTATGTGTACCAAATGTCACGTTATTTGGTTGTCTGGATCTTGAGTTATTAAGGAACAGACAGACAACAAATTTGTCTTATATGTATTGAGATATTAATATTATAAATATAATAATGTTAAATATATAATTTAAAACAACATTTGTGTTTTCATTCTTTCTTATTTGGACCTCTAGTGTGTATTCGGCCCCCAAACTGCTGTTTGACAGTTAATGCGGCCCTCCGGCAAAAAAGTTTGGAGACCCTTGTTTCAAACTATTGACTGACGGGAATGTTCAAAATGTTGATAAAGTTTGCCTACCAATGCTTACGATGGTTCTAACACTTCGCCTACTTATCAAACCAAATGAAAAGCGTATTAAGCTAATGAGCCTAATGGTAGTAATGGAGTCTTACTCAGAGACAGAAAATGACGACAGTTCTTCTGGTGAATTACTGCGTTACAAAATGGAGATGAAAGTTCCTGAATCCATTAATCCTCTACAATGGTGGAAACTTAATGAACACCGATATCCGATAATGTCATTCCTTGCCAAGACCATTTTGTGCATAGCAGTCACCTCAGTTCCTTTGAATGAGTGTTCAGCCCGGCTGGTTATATTGTCAATTAGACCCGCTCATCACTTGACCCAAATAATGTCAGCACACTTGTCTTTTTGCGTAGTTGGTTAAAAGATTACATATAAAGGAGACATTGCAGTGTTATTTATATTTTCAACAAGAACGTTTAATAAGTTTTAATTTTTGACTTAAGTCGAAATTAACGATTAATTAATCGTGACAGATATCTGACCGACGCCGCGCAGCAGTTTAGAATTCGCGATTTGTCGCCAAGTATTTTTTAGGGGAATATCCCAGTTGCCCGATGAAATCAAATTGTCAAGTTTTTACAATCATTTTTTTTAAATAAGAAGTGGATTTTTTTTCTATTTAGGTTTTAATTAACATTTTTAATTAAATTGTTAAAAAAATAAACTATAGAAGAAATGTATTAGTGCAGGGGTCGGGAAACTTTTTGTCTGAGAGAGCCATAAAAATAGGCCTGGATTAACCATTAGGCCAACAAGGCCGTGCCTAGGTCACCAATGTTTGGGGGAACTACAAGCTACAGCGGATTAAAGGGGGGGGGCACAAAGTCAGGTGCCCCCAATGATTTAAGGGCCCCCAAACTCATTATATTGTATAATAAAGGTGGGCAAATGTTTGCATGAATCCATGAAAATATCATAAATATATTAATAAAATCTCATCTACTTATCACCAGAAAATGTCGAATAGTATGAAATACCATAAATCGTCATCGTTTGTAATAATATCTAAAAACTATTATGCAGAAAAAAGGAAACCTAGCTAAGGGAAACATAAGGATGACGGCTTTAAAGATTCATGTTTACATATGGAGAAGTATGTTGATATTGTTTACACGTGTTCATGCGCGAACAGGAAAGCGGTTTGACAGAAATTGGTCATGCTATTCAAAAACTAGTGGATGTGTTTATTCTTTTGTATACAAATTGATGACACAGACAGTGAGCAAACTTACAACTGGCTTCAGTGCTTGGAAGCATGCTTATGAAATGCTTTCGAGTCATGAAAACTCTAGGAAACATCTAAGTAGTCGGTAATTCATCCATTCATATCGACTCTATTATTTCCAAGCATTTTGAAAGGGAAATCCAATATTGGAAAAATGTTCGTATAAAGATAGTAAGCGTTATAAAATTTCTTTGTATTCTTGGTCTTGCATTCCATGGCAACTATGAGCTGTTAGGCCAACCGAGCAAAGGTAACATTGGAATACTGAGTCAGTTTGATACATTTCTTGCTGAACATATCTGCCAACATGGAATTAAAGGATGTGGAAACACTTCTTATATTTCTTCAACTATCTGTGAAAAGATGATTGAACAGATGGGTCAAAGGTATTGTCTATTACTGTTATTGTTCTGAAATAAAATCTGCAAAGTACTTCTCGATATCCGTCTCTCCACTCCAGATATTATGCATGTGTACCAGTTAAACATTGATAATTCAATATTTTGCACATTCTGGCCCTGTTGAGCGATTCATCAAGTTCATACCAATGTATTCCCATACTAGATCAGAAATCGCCCAAATTATTCTTAATTTTATTGAAGAAAATGAAATTCGAATTCAAGATTGCCGTGGATATTGCAAATATGAGTGGGAAGTATAACGGATAGCACATCTCATTCCCTTAATTTGGTTGGGAAAGTGCAGCAGAAGGTTGTCCTGCATTCAGGATTTTTTGCCTCCTGCAGAATCTTTATACTTTATACCCGGCTTGTTGCATCTACTCATCTTTCGCAATTACCTCAAAAACACCTGAAAGGGTTACATGTTTACAAAGCCTTGTCTGACACAAGATGGTCAGCCCAACGTGATGCTGTAAGGTCTGTTAATAAATCATACTATGAGAATATTTCAGCACTTCAAGAATTGGCAACTGAAGAATATCAGCCGTTTGGCTGTGGACTTGAAGCAGGAGGATTTCCGAAGGAACTTGAACAACTGGAAGTCGCTGTTTTACTTGAAATTTAGGACACAATTTTAGAAAGATTTCAGAAAACAAATGTATCCCTTCAAGAGCGGGGACTATCTATGAATTCAGCTATGCATTTGTTGAAATCTCTACTAACATTTATTAAAAGAAAGCGTTCTAAATTTGATTCCTATTACGAAAAAGGAAATGACAAGTCCATGGAGAAGGAGTAGAAACAATCTTCAATACGATCAAAAAAGAGAAATGTCAGTTTGATGAAGGGCCATCAACCGAAAAAGAATTTTACCCGAGACAAATATTCAAGGTTGAGTTCTTTCTGGTAATCATTGACAATTTTCATCAGCCCTGCAACATTGGTTAGACGCATATAAAGACATCATGTTTGAAAAATTTGGCTTTCTTACAAACCTAACTGAGCTCAGCAATGACGCCAACCGATTGGCAGCAGCCAAGTTAATGGAAGAATATTCAAGTGATTATGAAGACTGCTTTATTCAGAATTATTCCAATTTTCATAACTCTTCAAAAAAGGTTATTGTCCAGCCCAGGACTGTGGGTCAGGATCAAGAAGTAGCACAATGCGAAACTCAAAACACGAGCACAGAGCTAAAAAATGTTGCCGTTTTTGAATGAGCAAAATTTTCACAGTACTTTCCAAATGTACACATCTCACTTCGCATCTATCTCTCAATGATGACATCAAACTGCAGTGGATAGCGATCAATTACAAAGTTGAAAAGAATAAAAAATGAAGTTAGAAGTTGCATGGGACAACAAAGACTGAGTCTGCTCTCTCTAATGAGCATTGAAAAGGAACTTGTAAGCTCACTTAACATTACTGACTTGATTGATAACTTCGCCATGAGAAAAGTTCGCAAACGACCATTCCAGGTTGCAATAAATAATAACAATTTTTTTTAATGAATTTCGGATTCACTTAACCTTATATTAATTAAATTGACTTCTATTTAATTTTTTGTTTTATTACACTCTGCCTTACAAGTTACAGTCTTATATTAGCTTTTAGCAATCATTTTATTCAAATGGACGCTGGTGGGACCGGGCCCCAGAATGAATTGCAGCCAGGGGCCCCGTGCAGTCTTAATCCGCCCCTGACCACAAGTCCTCAAGAAAAATGTGTATATTTTCCTGGTAGCCGCGCGTAATTGACATAACATTATGTCCCAAAAAGTCCGTGAAGTAGTTGTAGATGAAGTGAATGTTCATTCTCTTTTGGGTCGAGCCGTTAGGCTCTTAGGGCCCGGTTCATTTTATCGCATGCGAGCCTCATCAAGCGGGCAGGTAATCCCCGGCAGGTACCGGTACTTCTCCCTCTAAATCCCCGCACAGCTCGGGGCACTCTTCGAGTACGTGGGCCACCGTCTCCTCCGGGTGGCCACACAGCCGACATGCCAGTTCCTTTCTAGTGTTGAATTTGTACAGGTAGCTTAGTATGTGACAATGTTCAGTTCTCATTCTAATTATGAGCGTCTGATTGCTACGTCCAATTTCCCGCCAGAAGTCGCCTTTGCTCGGTCGCGGCATGTACTGGAATACTTTTCTGGCCGTGCTTCCAGATGCCCAGCCCTGAAGCCATTTCTCTCGGAAATGGTCTGTGAGCCACGATCTGACCCCCAGCTGGGTCATCGGGCGGTCGGGTTGGGGATGAGCTGACCCATCTCTCGCTAGCTTGTCAACCCTGTCTGAATGAGGCTCTCCACTGTGCCAAGTTATATACTGAAGGACTACTTTTCCGCCTCGTGCTAGGATTTCACCTACTGTTTCCAAAATGGCACTGACCGTTTTCGTCTCCAGAGAGGATCGACCCACAGTCTCGAGCGAAAACCGTGAGTCAGTGAAGACTATGACGGTCGGGAAAACCTTTCTTCTTGCTTGACGTTGGCGCACTTTCTTCAAACCCCTGCAGATTGCTTCCTGTTCGGCGTCGTGACTACTGTATGCAGAAAAGAAGAGGCAAGCCCAAAAGGCCCGTGCTGTCAACCCTCCAAGAGATGTCCCACTCGTCCCTTATCCTTTCTGTTCCCGAGCCTTCCGTGCAAGGATTGGCCTCATCAGCCATCTGCGCACGCAGAAACAGAGCCAGTCCCAGCAACCCTCGGATGACTAGAGTGGTCTTCGTCGAATCGACGGACGAAACAACAACAACAACATGCAGATCCGCACGGCCCTGACAGTTCAGTACTGTCAGGTCCAGGTTGGGGGTATTGAATTAGTACTCCCTATACACTTCTGCCATCCTTGAAACGTGAGCCGTCCGTGAAGACTTTTACCACGCTGTCGCCATAAGCTTCGATTGTCTTCAGAGTCTCGTCTCGCTGGAGCTCGACGGGACTGGATTTCGTCACCACTGTATTTGCCAGTGTCAAACGTAGTTCAGGCAAGTCAAAGCTTTCATGTGGTCCTCGAGCTGGGACCAGATGCATTCGTTCCCTGTGCTTGGGTATGGGGACTGAGTCTTCTAGTTCGTGGACCGTATCCATGAAGGATGGTCTTTTCAGTCGGGTCCTCTTTACCCATCGGTCTTGTATTTGGAAGCAGGATTCGTCATGCTCCAACTTACGGTAACGCTCTACCGTGGTCATGATTGCTTTTTCTCGCCTTATCTCCAGGGGTTGCACGTTTGACATAATTTCTACAGCGGCTGTGGGTGTCATACGCAACACCCCGCATACAAAACGTAGAGATTGGATTTGTATTCGGTCCAGTCCCTCTAGAGCCGTACGGCTCGCAAAGGCCTGAACCGGGAGGCTGTATTCAATGGTACCCCTCAAACTACCAAGATAGAGAGCTCTCAGTAGTTGAAGTAAAGGCTTCTGGTTATTTGAGCTTGCCAGTGTCAGTAGACTCAATGCCCGATATTTCACATATAGACCAGTTAAACGTTGTTATTTGATATTTTAGAGATGGAGAACCCATTGAGCGCTTTTTAACTTTCTTGGAGCTGCAAAGTCACACCGGTGAAGGTATGGCAAAGCAAGTGTTGCAGTATTTAAGTGAAGTTTACAATATTGGTTTTTCGAAATGCAGAGGTCAGTCCTACGATAACGCAGCTATCTCTGGGTGCTACAACTACAAGGGCACGCAGAAAAATATTCGATAGGAAAATGAATTTGCTATCTACATACCCTATGCTGCCCATTTACTAAATCTGGTAGGCAGAAGTGCCGTTGACTCTTGTTTAGAGGCAGTGAACTTCTTCCATATAATGCATCTGATGTATACTTTTTTTTCTCAGCTTCAACCAACAGATGGAAGATTCTGAAAGGATGCCTTGTGAAAGAAACGCTGGTAAAGATTAGGGACCGTCCATAAATGACGTCACGCGATTTTGGCCGATTTTTCATCCCCTCCCCCTCGTCACACAAAGTTAGACCCCCTTCCAATATTACGTCACAAAGCATGCGCGCGCGCCCCCCCCCATAAAAACCTTCTTTTTAAATTTCAAAATGAGCTTGTTTCCAGGGTTGTTAATATTGCAATATTGTATTGGTATTGGTAGTATTGCCAATACTTTTTTAAGTATTGGGGACGATATTGCAATACTTCTTGAAATTTGATATGGTATGGTATTGCCAATAATTATTTTTGATATTGGTATTGATTTTTAACCAATACTAAAAGCAAAATTCAATAAATTCTCTACAACATTGGCTGTGAATAAAGCTGAATATAATACATTTTTCTTTTCTGTCGCCATCTTGCGAGTGACATTGCCAAACAATTTTTGAATGAGACTGATCAATGAAATGAATGATAATAGAAATCAAATCATATATGATATCTTTGGCAATGAGCATTGACCAGTGACTTACCAAGGCTCGATTAAGGCTTAGGCACTTTAGGCACCGTGCCTAGGGCCTACAAACAAAAATAAGGCCAAAACAAAGAAAAAATATTTTTTATATTTATATAATATTAAATTTGTTGTAATTAGAATTATTTTTAGTAGCGTGAATGCGTCGTTCTATTTCGTTCATAACTTTTCAATGATTGCGCATATTATGGACTGATAGGTAATACTTTCAAGATCTTGATGCCATTTTTTTCTTTGGTCAATATTTTCTTTCCGATTTCCTTTTACAGAATTTCTTGCTTGAAAGTGATTCAAGTTAATGTTTTGTTTCATCCAATGCCAATGTAGACAGATTTTAGATATAACCCATGAAGAGCACTAGGCTTGGGGTTGCTGACTTTCTTCCGCATGCAGGTTCATTTAAAGTTGCGTGTTTTGACGTGACGTCAAAATTCTTAAAACTCCCCCTCCCCCTCGTCACAAATGTGTGACCCCCCCCACCTCTAGGTGGGTGACGTCATTTATGGAAGGCCCCTTATAGAAGCGTTCACAAGAAGACCAGTCGCGGAAGGGGGACACCAGAAGGGAAGAAGAAAACATTGCAAGGAAGATGCAGGAAATAGAATTTGATCTCATGCGTGTCTTTTGGGAAGAAGTGTTACAACATTTTTGCAGGGTCAGTCAAGCTCTACAAAATGAGCACGTGAACGTGAAAACGTGTCCTCTGATTTGTAATCATCGTTAGCAGATAACTTGCATAAATCTAGGAATGAATCTGAAAGATTTGAAGAAGCTGGCAAAGAAGTAACATCAGGTATGGATTATAAGTCATCTGTGACCCGCACAATCGTAAACGAAAGACAGTGATGCCCTGGGGTATCTCTGAATGCCAGAGACCAATTTCGTATAGCTGCTATGCTTTCTACGCCATTGATGACAAACTTGAGACAGAGGTGAGAAGTACAGGACAGGTGTATAAAGATATGGCAGTTCGATTTTCTTGTTTGGTCGATGTAACCACAAACATCTCAGTATTGTGAAAGACTAATAAATGCTTATCCTGAAGATCTGAACAACAGTTCCACTCATATATTGGCCACAAGAACGTCTGTGGAATCTCAGCCGGATGATATAAGCTGACGTCGTGAGAAGAATTTTGGCAATATTGTTTGTGATTTGGTCGTGAAAGCTCGTATCGGCTAAATGCTGTCTTAGGGGCCGTCCATAAAGTAGCCTACGTCACGCTCCGAGGGGGTGGGGGGGAGGGGGTCTAAGACAGTGTGACACTTTGTGACAGGGGGGAGGAGGGTCAGGCCATGTGTGATGTAACACATTTATTTTTTAAAGTATTTTTTCTAATTTATTTATATATTTTTTAGTAGAATTTAAATAGTTTTTAAAATAATTTTCAAAAATTTTGCGAAACATTAGAATTAGTTTTATGTCAAAATAGCATTGAAATGCGTATGGGGCCGTCCATAAATGACGTCACGCGATTTTTGACCCCCTACCTCCCCCTCGTCACGCGTCGTCACAAAAACTTAGACCCCCCCCCCTTTAAAAATACGTCACAAATCTTTGAGCACCCCAAAATTTTTTTAAATTAATTTCTATTTGAAAATAAGTATGTTTCAAATCACTTTCATTGTCATTTAAGTATTTATTATTTATTTAGTGAAGATCTACATTGTAATATCGTAACCCGCGTGAAGCATTTTTTAAAAACGTTTAACTGGCCTTCAGAAAACGAACTGTGTTAACATCCTTAGATTATATTTTATTTTAATGCATACAAATTAAATATTGACTATTAATCATCATGGTTAACGTCTTTGTTTAGAAAACAAATTATTTAAAAATAACATTTTTAAAATGTATTTTTTTAAAAATCCCTCAATTGACTGTCGGGCATCCCGTAAGAAAGAGGTCGGCGAACAGATGTAAATAACCTCATCTGGGGTCAAAAAGGGAATTCTTGGGGGTAATGCAGACTCATTTGGGACATATAACATCCACTACAATCCACTAGATATATTAAAATACGTCATGTGTACGTGTACGCTTGGAAAATATGTCCATTATTGAACCGGTTCCTTCCAGAAAATACATTTTTTTAAAATTTGACCACTATGTAGATTTCTTAACTACGTACTATACGAAGACACCTAAATCTACCCTACTTTCATTTATGTTGACACGAGTGACAATAATCTTAATCCACATGACCTGTCTGTATCATGTACCATTTCTGCGATATTTAAAATTAATGCCTTAAAAACTGAGCTAAGAAGAAAAGTGGTTTTGTGCTTCTCTCGAATTGCGATGTCAAGAATTTGATGCATTCAATAAAGTTAATGAATACTTGACTAATTTTAAATGGGCTCATTTACCATTATATCTAGAACAGTGATTCTCAAACTTTTTAGTATGGCGGACTGGCAGGAATCTTTTCCATTGCACCAGGAATGTGTGCATTATTAATCCTGCACTGACAATTTTTTCTGTCCTTTTTTTTGAGAACATCTGCGGACCGCAGCGGATGGCCCACGGACCTGCACTGGTCCGCGGACCACCACTTTGAGAAGCACTGATCTAGAAGAATAGAATGGCCAGGGGCGTTTGACCAAAAACCCATCGAACGATTCTATCAAACTTAAAACGTTTTTAATTCTATCAAATATATTCTATACCCCCTCCCCTTTTAAAGAAAAAGGATATTCCGTGTCGTTTTGACTTAAAACATCTACACATAATCCTATTCAGATCATTTTTAGACACTTGTCATGCATGTAAAGCTCACCAGTAGCATTTTCGGGGCGGGGGCTAACGACGCTCTCCAAAATCCCCGAGTCATGTGAGCATTACCTAGAGTCTGGGGGTTGGAGGGGGGTAACGCACACATAAACTTGTATATTTTGGGGTAACGGGCTAAAAAGTTCGAGAGAACCAAACGGAGCTGCGGTTACATCACAAATGCTTTGATGTCAACATCAAACGACGCAGTGTAACAATTTCATATGTTATCTTGTGGATTCTCAAACTTAAGGATTATAATTAGATTTAATTTTCGTGTCTTGATAGCTTACGCCAACCAGCGTCTGATGGCCTACCGACCGGCACATTGAGAAGTACTGATTTTTTTTTAAAGTCATTAAATAAATTGTAAGCGACCAAATATTTCAGTGGAAGTTTTATTTGAAGTTACCCTTTTGATGTGACGTCACATTTCTTCAACCCCCCTCGTCACAAAAGTGTGACCCCCCTCCCCCCTAGGTGCGTGACGTCATTTATGGACGGCCCCTATCTCCTGAATGTGTTGTTCATAAATCTGAATTGAATACAGCAGGACTGATATCGAAAGACGAGGAATGGTTTGACAATCATGTTCGCACCAGCCAATATTTCACTCAAATTGTTATTAAATATCAGGACCTGAAATGTTGCGACAAAGCACGAAGCTCATATTTTAACGTTTTACCTTAAAGATTCTTCCCTCCTCAGATCCCAATCAACCAAACAAATGATGGACTCAAAGCTTAAGAAAGAGCAGATGCAGATTCTCAGAAATTTCCTTCCTTGTTTGTAGCACAAACTCTCAAATTTGATGAAATTATGCAAGACCAACAGGAGCTTTCAAAGTACACTACAACCAGCTTATTTGATTGGCTTTGCAAAGTATGTCACTCATATTTTGCCTCACAAACAATGTTGAAGAAACATACAGGACAACACAGAGCTCGGGCTCAGGAGAATGTGCCCACCCAAACTGTTCAAGAATCAATTCAGATAAAACGCATCCGTCCTTTGAGAATCACTTCTAGAAGTCAAAGAGAACCCATGGCAGTTATTGCCAGAGGAGAAAATGCACATACAGAGGCTGTTGAGTGGCTAGATGAGGACGAGTTAATCTGTCTGCAATTATCCTTTTAGGAAACGATGATTGTGAAAGATTGATGTCAGTCGTAACTATGGATGAACACAGATGATGTCCAGTGAATATTTTTGAATGAAATATAATTCATAGGACCATAATAAACAGATTAAATATAGCACAAGAGTTGGTCACATAATTTGTCAATCTAGTCTTCTTTTTTTTAGTCAAATTGTTTTGTTTCCTTTTTATTATGTAATTTTAAAAATTCTGCTCCGGCAGGATTTCACTTCATAAATCCGGCTGGCCGGTAGATCTCTAATTTATATATATATATTCATAATCATAATGGCACCGGAAAAATCCGGAATCCGGCCATTTTAACAAATCTGATTCCGATTCCAGTCGGATTTCACTTCATAAATCCGGCCCACTTCAGCTCCAGCCGGATTTCAAAATTTTGAATCCGGTACATCCCTACTTTTAAGTGGAAATTTTATATTTTAATACAATTTAATAGTTAAGTGTATTTTAAGTATTAAATTAAATATTTTAATTAGGTGTTAAGTAAAAACAATTTGGAAAGTGTGACTTACTTTAGGCAGGGGGGGTCCCGAGATTTGTGACAGTTTGTGACAGGGGGGGGGTCAAAAATAGCGTGACGTACTTTATGGACGGCCCCTTACAATAACTTTCAACAATCACAGGCTTCGATCGCCATCATCTACATCAGTGACTGGAAAAATGGCGGGGGTAGGCCAATTACATACTTTGCCCGACGACAAATCGGCATTCTATAGAATGCCTAGGCAATGTATGAAATAGCAATCATTTCATACTTTGCCTGACACCATCAGGCATTCTATACAATGCCTAGGCATTCTATAGAATGCCTGAATTTCACACTTTGCCTGTAACATATACATGTAATTGTCCCCTAATCTTTCCAGTACGTGCGTGCGCAATATTTTACAAACTTTGCCGCGCCGTAATTCTAAACTGCTCCGCGACGTCGATCAGACTTCTGCGCGGCCACGCAGCCTTAAGGGGAACATTGATGGCAGTATATCTTTCCACCCAGGAAAGTTTCAACTATTAAAAGTATCACAGAAACAGAAAAAATGTACTCAAGTACTCAACAAATATACACTACAATGCTTAACAAAACAAAAGAATTATTATTTATGTATTTAATTTTAAAAATAATAACCGTAAGATGAAAATAAGGTGTCAACTAAAACATTTATAGTAAAAAATATTGTTGTTAATAATGACATAACTATGAAACTAATAAAGCTAAGGTTATAATTGCAATATCAATATACAGTCAGACCTCGCTAAGTCGAACTTCCATAAGTCGAAAACCTCCCTATATCAAACTAAATGTTAGGTCCCGGCCAAATTCCATAAGAATAATGTATTTTAGATCTCGAAGATTTTTGGCTTCCAACCTCCCTTAGTCGAATTTTCCAAGAAAACCTTACTTCCCATATCCCACTGTGGAGGGAGTAAAGTTGGGGAGGGGAGGTGTCTCCTCTCATGGGCTTGTGTCCGTATGTCAAAGCAAGTTGGCTTCCTTTCATATGAAACATCAGACACCGCCTCTCTTTCCTGTCAAGCCTTCTAGCCGGTAAGGCTGTCCCCCCCCCTCAATATCAACATTGTCCTTGATTAATCTGCACCTATTACGCCATTTTTCCTAACTGGAAAACTCCTTAAGTCGATTTTTTTTCCGGGTCCCTTTGAGTTCGACTTAGAGAGGTCCGACTGTACATATAAACTGTTGATTGGAAAATGGAAATAGTAAGAATTACCAGTACGAAAAAAAATAATCTAAATGAAAAACTAAGTCATTTTTTACATTTAAAACCAGCATAAAACATTTAATGTAATAAAGTTACACTACTGCGTTAAATTGTAATATGTATATTTAAATAGAAAACACGAAAAATACTATTGACATTAAGCTATAAACAGCCTTGTCCAGCTAAAACAAAACACATACTTAAAACAAAACAGGAAAACGAATACACTAACATTTAAAACTCAAATAAAAATGCAAGACTAGATTCAAATCACAGATTAGCATAGGACGCAATAATCTTCTGCACAAAAGGAGCATCTTTAACATATGAGATAAAAATTAGGACCATTAATTAGAGTACATAGTGAATACTTTTAAACAGGGCATACAATGCTCTAAATCAGTGCTTCTCAAAGTGGTGGTCCGCGGACCGGTGCCGGTTCGTGGGACATCCACCGCCGGTCAACAGAAGTTATCAAGAAAGGACAGAACAATCTAATTATAATCCTCCATTTTTATCCATTAATACTAACTATAAAGAATATGTAAATTTTTTGGCAATAACCATATAAAATGAAGCAAATAAAATAAAATAAATTACATTTCGCTACCACGTCAGTACAGGGAAAAAATTGACAAAATCCTGCCGGTCTGCCATGCTAAAAAGTTTGAGAAGCACAGCTCTAAATTATATTAAGGGTGGCATTACTTTTCTAAATGTAACATTCATAACTTATATAAGGTGTTTTATGTACTGAACTTCATGAATATTATGCTGTTCATTTTTCCTTCTTCAGAAAAAAACTCAGCAAGTTGTATACAACATGTTTATTTTTTCAAAGTAAGAAACCCTTGTTACAAGTTTCTAGAAAATTTGGTAAGAAACATTTTTTACAATGGAATTAAAAGTTGGATTGTGGCCTGCAAAATTCATAAAAAGGACCAAGCACACATTTGATTATAAAATAATATGACATTTTTAATCATACCACTACCACCCATTGTAATGATACATTATATAACATTTAATTTGACTACAAACCCTATGGTAAATAAAATAAAAAGCTTTTAATTTGTAGCTGATCAACCACCTAAAATGTGACAAGGTTTTTCTTTAGAGTGTGTTGGTTTTTGTGGGAAGGTAGTACCAAAAATAGACAGTTTAGTGTAACTTTCATCTTTATGACAGTTAGGTTCAATTATCATTTAGGTTCAAGTACATTCTTCTGCTAAAAATTAAAAACGATCACTAAATACAAAAAGCTTATCCAAAATTTATTTTATACATTACTGTTGCTTTGGTTTCTTAAAAACTTTTTACAAGTTTTAAACAAGTCAAGTTTTATAATTTATAGAAAGCTTACTTAAAAACAATGGAAGTATAGTAAGTAAAAGGATAATAAGGTATACATATAAGTAGTTATATAATGAATAACCGTGGTTATTAAAACACTTGCAATTGTTCAAAATACAAATTATTTGGTCTTTTTATAATTTTTTTTTAAATTATGGAAACACTTAAATTTCTCAAAAATTGTTTTTATTATTATTAAAAAAATTATGATCAGTAAAAAAATGGAAAAACAAAATAGGCAAGTGAACACAAATCATAAGATTTTTAACACTGAGATATTTTTAAATCAAACTGAGACAATCTGGGACCAAAATAGGCTATGTGTCAAGAAACCTGCTTTTATTGCAGAAATCCTTGAATTTACAGTAAAAGACTCCTGTCTCATAAGGTAATGAGCTTAAAAACTTAACTTAGAGGACATCTGATTAGGATCAAAGAGTACAAATATAACACTCTAAGAATTGATATTTGCCAGTTTCAGGCTATACATTTTTAGCAATTAGTTAAAAAAAATTGGTGAAATATACAACACTTGAACTTGAAGCCTAAAAAATTATTTAAAATTTAAAATGAGTATAGTAGAATTTTAAAACTCCTAATCAGATAAATTCACTCTATAATTTTATTAATACTAAATACATAAAACTTATCACAAATAATAATTCTACAGGTATGTGGGCATGTCTGTAGTTATGTTCAAGGACCATTCAAAATAACAAAATTAGCACCAACTGGTGATTCTTTACCAAGTATTTTTACTGGCATTACCACGTAAAATACCGTAAATAGATGTTTGGTCAAGTAACTTTTGTAGATGGGAAATTCATAAATTTCTAACAAATCGAAAATGAAATCTATTTACGCTAATAGGGTTCATGGTGAAATTTTTAGGCTTCAGCCCTATATAATACTTGAAATTAGATGGTGACATGATAAAAGAAACTTCCCTTGTGTAACAATCATTCAGTAAAAAAGTTGAATAAGTGAAAGACATTGTTGCACACTTGGAATAAAGTTTAGCTAGTTAATATTTTGGCTCACATTACCCTGTGTATAAAATCAAAACTTTTAGAGAGTATTTTTGTTTTTGCAAGATAACCACAATCCTTTCTCTGGTTAAGTCTTGAGCAAAAAGTGTAAATACCCAAAAAGGCACAAAGACTGAGTATTAGTATTATAATAATTATATAACTGGTAATATTATTTTTAACATTCTGATCTAGATTAAAAATACCGGTATCAAAATTTTCATTTCATATCTTTCAAAAAAATTTCTTTGCTTGAAACATTCATATCATAACAAACTATTTTATGTACCTACAACTACAATATACAGGTTCTGATAAGAAGGTGAGGACTAAGTGTCTACCTAGATTTGCCTACTGCGTTCTGTTTAATTCTTGGACATTATTTTAAATTTTATAGATATAATATATGGACATAGTTAATAGTGTTCACAATAAATGACATAATCACAACCTAAAAGAGGCTGCACATTTCTCAAACAATAAAATTATATTTAATATGTACAAATAGTAAGCCAATAATATCATCAGCAATGTTCCCTTTAAGCTGCGTGGCTGCACAGATATCTGAACACCGCCGTGCAGCAGTTTAGAAATACCACACAGCAAAAGGTGTAAAATATTGCACAAAAAAATAATGCTGCTCAACTTTGCTCATGTGCTTTTTTACTTAGCACATGGACGAACGAATCTTAGAGGGAACATTCATCATAAGAATTTCATCCATTACAATAGAGTCACAACCCCTTATTCATTATAGTGTAAATATTAATTTGAGATTCAATAAATGTGATAATAGTAAAGCTCAACGCTTTTTTTTTCATTGTAAAAAAATGATTTGAAAAAAATGTTAAATCCTGGTTTGTTAAATTTAAAAAAAAAGAATAAATACAATTGAAATAATTTAATTCAAAAGATGATCATTGTAAAATAAAAATCTATACGGATAATGTTAATTTAATATTTGATCATCTTACTTTATGCAATAATATAGTGTACAGAACTGCTACATTAAATGAGCAGCATCATAGCTTCATTGAGAGTGCAATAGATTAAAATCTTACAAAGAACAAGTAATAAAAATGGTTAGTGAGAGTGGTCATTACCTGAGGATAATGAAAAAAATTAATAAATAAAGATCTTGCTATGACTATGACTCTTAAGAGCAAGAATAACAAAATTTTCAGTGACATTTTCTTTGTATAACAGATTGAGATCTGTATAAGAGCAAGTATTACCAATAAGAGTGGTGTGAATAGTGTGCTCAAATTGAGAGACAAATTTGCAAATAGAGTGAAAGTTTTTTTAAAATCTAACCATCCTGACAGTCACTAAGGGAGTAAGATATAAAAATTTATAAAACTGCAGATAAAATGATTTTTTAACACCAGAGTATGATTAATTCTATGATAATAAAGATGAGCTGAGATATTTTATAATAACAATCTAATAATAAATTTAATCCTATGCCAACTAAACTTTAATCCACACAAGGTGTTTATTATCAATGATACTTTCTAGGAAAACAGCTTATCATCCTAAAGAATATCCCATGGCTTAAAATTTTTTCCAGCAAAGTGGACATGATCGTTACATAGCGGCTCGCAGATACAAAAAATAAAATTTCATAATCAGAGTGGCCCTTGAGAGTCATAAAAATTAATGTGCAAAGGGAAAGCCCCAATTTGGAAAAGTGGAGTCAATTATTGATGCTGATTAAGGTAATATATATATATATATATATAGCTTATGGACACATAACTGTAGTATATTTTAAGTTGAAACAGTTTGATACCAGTGTGTCTTATGAGTACTGAAGCTGTATTATGGTAAGATAATGACTTATGATAATAAATTATATTTTTAATATTGACTTTGCTATTTTCAAAAGCTAAACTTTTAAGCATATGCAAATGTGCTAATTACTGAATTCTAAATGAATCAGCCTCAAAATGTATTAGCTTAATGATAACAAGATAATCCTTAACAGTGCTTAATGAGTATGGTAAGTTTTGCATTGAGTAACACCATTAGCCATTACTATATTTCTACTAGAAATACCTTCAAAGGAGAAATCTAAATCTCTATTTTAACCCTGAACATAAATTATTGAAAAAATGAAAATAAATTTCTGCATTCTAATTACTCATTGCATATACCCGCACTTAGGATACTGCACTGTAATTAAACTATTTTCTCAGTAATCACGGTTTTATTTTTTTCACATCCATGCACGCAGTCACGTGCAAGGGGTGTTGAAAATCATCTAAAATTTTCGAGGCAAAAAAATGACATTTCCATATCTTTTTATTATTTTCTTCATCTTGATTAACCAAAACTAAGAAAGGAGCATTTTGTGCTGGACATTTTTGTGGAGGAGTGAATCCAAAATCCCGGTTTACCTGTGGTCTACTTTCATCAGCAGGAACAAAGAGGGCCTTGGTTGAATTGTTCTCATTAAATTGAACAAATTTGACAATCTCTTTATAACAAATGCTTGATATCTCGATGTCCCAACTTTGAGGTGTCCCACAAACCTCTATTGTCTTGTCTTGCACATTAAGTGTAACATCTTCAATAACTTTATGATATTTATCATCTATTAACTTGGATAAATATTTCTGCAAGCTGCCTAGGTTTACGTCTGATTCCTTTATGTTTTCATTACCATAGTAGGAAACTTTCATCTGTAAGAGATCTGATAAGGAAAAACAATGAAATTAAAATATCAAATGTCAAACTTCAGATAAGTTATAACAAGCAACAATCTAATGGCAAAATAAACAATCAATAAGATTAAAGCACATGTTTAAAAAAAAACAACTAAAATATAACAGTTCATGGTAATCCGAAATAAGAAGAATTAAATCTTAGGCTAATCCCACAACATGCAAATCATGATCAAATATCCCATTTCAATGATCCCAAAATGCTCACATTAACAGGTTTTTTAAACCACAAAATGCAGACGTCACTTATGGAATATTTCTGGACAATCGAGATCAATCCTTAAACTAGGGGATTTGTGGGGGTTTATTGATATGTAGAGTTATAAAAAGGTAGATTTATTTTTATGTGGAGCTGTGAAACGGTAGGTATTTATAAAACATGAAATTACAATTTTGCTTAAATCATGGATACTATTGAAGCAGACCTTATTACACGCTTTTATTTAAGTCACACTGTTTGTATCTTGTATCCATCCATCCTTCCTTCAAATCTTGTAACGTAAAATTAAACCACTTCTGATGGTCCTAGAGATCTCAAAATTTTACCACAGATAGATCTTGGATGACAATGCATTGTATCAAAATTTCAGATCGATCGAATGTACCGTAATTAAATTAATCAATTTTTAGTTTATCTCTATTTATCACTATTTAGAATGTATAGTCGTCTGCTAGAGTTGACCTCCACGGCTCACTGGTTTCACTCCAGCCCTGGTTAACCGAATTCCCGTGTTTACATCAAGGGCATGGGAGATAAGTGCGTTTCAGTCTGTAAATGTTTGTAAATAAAAGCGTGTCCTTTTTAAAAAAAGATTTTTTACATTTTACTTATTTTTTAACTTATAAGACTTACATTTAATTTATATTTTAAATTTATTGAATAAGTTTTATCATAATTTTCAATGTATCATAATTTTGTATAATATCTTATCTTATTAATACAGACGCTCCTTCTATGCAGAAGATAATTGCGTCCTCAGACCATGACAGATGATCTGTTGGCAAGTGAAGCAGCGTTTCACAGGCCACGGCTTTGTGGGTTCCAGGCATTACCCAGCCGCCTAACTAGTGTTAGGTACCCATTCGGAGCTGGGTGACTCAGGGACGCCCTAGGCCCCGGGAACAAATCCTTGCCTTCACATGGATTCGAACTCATGACCATCGGTACACCAGTCGAGCGCGCTGCCACTCGACCACCGCGTCCCCACTATAATTGTAATTAAATTTTTGTTTAAAGATTTTAATTTTAAGAACTGGTTCAGTAAAATACTTAATATTGTAGGTAAGCATGCTGATCAATGTAATAACACTAACGCATTATACTTTCCTTGACATTACAATTTTGCAAAGAATTCAAACTTGGCTGCAAACAGGCTTACTTTCAGTAATCAGGCAAAATCATTTTAGGCTATAAACATTAATTAAACATGTTATATGTGGAATAAAGCATTAACAGGGACAAGTGTAAGACTGTGACAGACTCTTGACTCTTAGGAGAAACCTCTTTGTATCAGATTCCCCTCCCTCTATAAGAGGCATGTTGCAAAGCAACAATTCTGCCTAGACATCCAGGAAAATGTTCAACGGTGCCTCCCATTAAACTGCTCTTACAAAGAGTGGTAATTTTCACATTTTTGGCATGCTATCCCATCAAAGCCATCATGGCAATGAGTATGGGTTTGTTTGTGTTTTTTTGGCACTAGAAAGAGGAATCATCACAGTATTCCACTGAATGGCACGGTTGAGTTAGACTAAAAGCCCATGGCAGACTCATACCCCCAAATTTTGCCTCAGAGCTGATGACCGCAGTGATGTTCAAGTTACTTACTTATAAGCTCAAACATACTGGTACTCCTGGAACTCAATAAGCATCTCTCTTGGAATACAGGATGTAACAGTAGCTAAGGATAACCCTAACAGATATTTGGTTTTTCTTGACAGCCTATGGAATGTCCAAGATACTTTAACAGCGACTGTAATTGATTTATAATTCATTAACATTACCTATGCTATAGCCAATTATTATTATTATACTGGTACTAACTGGTAATATCTATATATTTAGAAAGTTCTCTTTCCAGAGCATAGGCCTATGGAGCAAGTCAAGCAGCACTCCAAGTTTCTGTAGCCATGGCGTGCAAGGGAATTGTGAGGCTAGTACAAATGCTCAGCCACCTATACTTTACTCCAACTAATGTAAGGTACCCATCAGAGCTGGGTGTAGCCAGGGACACCAATTTGCCATGTGAACCAATCCTTGTCTACACAGAGACTCAAACCCATGACTCTCAGTATGACAGTTGAATGCGCATGTCACTGTTTCCTGTATATTATATTAAGCCTATACAATACTATCACCTTTACATTTCATGCGTTATATGCATGTTATATTAAAATTAATTATCTATATATTATAGCCTTATGTAAAAGAGCGACTAGTATACCCATAGACTATTAAAGTTTATTCACCTAATCATAAAAGAGTGTATAATTTTATATTAATAAGTAGACTATAATGTCTATAACTATAAGCCATAATAATTTTAATAAACAGTAAACAGCTATTTACTATTTGAATTTAGTTTATTTAATAAGGATTAATAATTAATAATTACATTAATATTTAATGACAATGTTATTAACATTGAATTGAACAAGATTCATATTAATTATTTTCATATAGTATATAGACATTATACTATTTATACAGTATTAAGCAGTGGTGGCGAACCTATGGCACATGTGCCACAGTCGGCACGCATATCCTCATTAGCCAACATGCAACTTCATCAATAATTACAATAAAATTATACAACATAATTTAAATAAGCGTTTTAGTCAGTTCTTGAAAGTTTCACTTACTTTTAATCAAACTTGATAACGCTGAACGGAAGATGTTTATTGAAGAGAAATTAAGGAATTATAAATTACATGTATAATTACCAGAAAGTTGGTTTTTGTAATTATCTTTCTAAAACAAATCTAACAGAGGCCAGCTTTCAACTTTCAATGTGCCTGGCCAAACATGGTAAACCGCTCTCTGATGGGGATTTAATCAAAGAGGTCATGTTGTCTGGGAGTAATTCCCTTTTTCATGACTTTCCAAATAAGAACAAAATTAAACAACAGATCGCTGAGATGCCATTTAGCAGAGATACTGATAATGATCAAGTCGTGCGGATGGCAAGTGATATTGGTCAGCAGCTCACCACTGACTTACAAGAGGCAGCCTCTTACTCAATGTGCTTGGATGAAAGCACAGATATAAAAATAACTATGCTAGTCTAGCAATAATTTTGCGTTATGCTGTTGGTGATATGATGAGAGATGAGCTGGTTAAATTGGCATCTTTGCCCAAAAGAACACAAGGAATATGTGTATAAAATGCTGTGATGGAAGCATTTTTCAATTACTAGTGATGGTGTGCCTTTCATGTTAGGAACAACATCTGGTTTCATACAGTTCTTTGTTAAAGAAGCAAAATATCCAGTTCTTCATTTTCATTGTCTCATTCACCAAGAAGCTCAATGTGCCAGGGACAGCTGCAAAATATAAGACTATGTTCTCAAAGATGTCACCAAATGGTGAATTACATCATGGCTTGAGCTCTTAACTGTCGACACTTCTTCATGAGGTTCAAGCACAGTATAACACTTTGCTTATGTACAATAATGTCCGGTGGTTGAGCAGAGGACTGGTTTTTTTAGAGATTTGTAAGCTGCTTGGATGAAATTAGGCTATTTTATTTTTGAATGAAAAAGGTCAGGGTTATCCACAGCTCACTGATATGGTCTGGCTAACAACACTACTTTTTTAAAACAGATTTTACACAACACTTCAAGAACTGAACAGGCAACTGCAAGGCTTGGAGAAAACGGCAAAAAGGATGTTATGCAATATAAAAACATTTGAAAGAAAACTGCATGTTTTTTAAAGAGATTTTGCAAGTGGGCAGCTAAAATATGTTCCAAATCTAAAGATTTATCTAGAAAATTCTACACAATTTGCAGACAAAATCTAAAAGTCATAAAGAAATCTACAAGGAATTTTCGAGCATTGTAGCAGCTGCAAAGGAGAATTTTAAAGACAGATTTCTACAGTTCTGTCAGATGGAAACAACCATGTGTTTTTTTACTTCTCCAGATAAATCTCAGTTTGAAGAACTTGATCATAGGCTATAGACCAATGATGGCGAACCTTTTTGGGGCCGCGTGCCAAAAATTCAACCAAAACCCACTTATTTATAGCAAAGTGCCAACACTCCAATGAAACCCTAAAATAGGGTTTGGCTTAGCTCGTTTGATGAAGGAAGCAATATTTTATTTGCGTGCCGGTTGATGAGGCTCTGCGTGCCGACCGTGGCATGTGTGCCATAGGTTGGCCATCACTGCCATAGACTATATATTGTAATATAGGCATAGGAGTAGCCAGAAGGCTTAGGTATTAAATAATATACAATAATACTTTACTGATAATTAAATTATACTGTTTATACTCTATAACTCTCACACTAGTCACACAGACAGAATTGACATTCAATTAAAATAAATTAAAATATAAAAATATATGTCTATAATAAGTTAAACTTATCATTTCAGTTTAAGTTTACATAAGGCTTCTACTTCTGTAACTGAAGATAATCTGAATCTAATGTGACAATAAAGTGAATAAAGTAAAGTAAAGACTAAACTAAAAGTAAAGTCAAAGTGTCTAAAGTCTAAAGCAAATTTTTTTATACAAGTATTAAATTTTCGTATAATATTATTATATAGATTGTAATTGTAAAAAAAACAAGCTGCACTACTCACTATAAAAGTCAACTGTAACAGTGTCTACAGTCCAGGTATCATTACTACAATTGTAATCATTACAGTTAGTTAGTTACAGACTACAGAAAAAAAAATAATTTAAATAATAAAAATAAATCTCAAGAGAAAATATGATTTGTTCAGACAATAAGTTTACTGAAAATAAAAACCGCGGTAATCCTGCAGTTTTTACACGTATATTATTTCACAGCGAAATTTAATTTTCTTGTGAGAACTTACTTTTTTAATTTATTAAATACATTATTATATGTTGTATTTTAGCTATTACAACTCTAATTTTTAATTTGTATTAATGTGTAAGGCTTTTTTTCGGCCCTTGAAGCTAAATAATCGGAGTACGATACACCCATTTTGTTTATCTAGCATTCTACTTGCCGGATTGTCACAGTAAGATGCCAAATGAAATTTTCTCAGTTAAAAACAAAAAAAATAAGAATCAAACATCTAGTAACGAATTATAAAATGAAATTGTCTTTAAAATATTTATTTATCTTCTAAGAACATAAAAAAGATGAATAATACTTTTTTTTTAAATTCAAGTCAGTAAATTTATTTTAGCATGGGTAAATAAAAAAAAACGTAAAAACCAAGTTTTTCACTATAAATCCTTTATGTACGAGAAGTAACTAAAAGAATGTACATTATAATACGCAGCGCAAGACCATCCAAAAATACAAAATTGAAGTTGTGTCGTAAAACATGTTTAACATAGTGCGCACCGATCAGGAATATGTTTATAAAAAGAGTTGTCAATAAAATACGCACCTTATTGCGCGACAGAAAGGTTGTTCAATATAATACGCACCGCGAAGCTCTATCTCAAAAAATAGCATGATACATAGGAATAAATAAAATAATCTAAAAAATCAATAATTTAATTACGGTACATGCGATCGATCTGAAATTTTGATACATTGTTTTTATTATCGGTACGAAACTGCCTGCAAAATTTCAGCTCGCTAGCTTACGAGCAAATGGGTTAAAAATCGATCAAAAGTTTTGGCGACAAGCAAGGGCGGGTGGCCGCAGACACCACGAGTTAATATAAAGGATTTAAAAACATCTGGCAAGCGGGCCTTTGTAATGTAATATAATAATGTATTCAATAAATTAAAAACGTAAGTTCTCAGCAGAAAAATAAATTTCGCTGTGATATAATATACGTGTAAAAACTGCAGGATTTAGGGTTGCCAGGTGTCCGGTTTCGTACCCGACTGTCCGGTATTATCCTTAATTGTCCAGTGGAAAAATGGAAGCAATACCGGACATTTTACATTTAAATATTGTGCCATCGACAAAAATCGACATTAGTGTCCGGTATTTTTGAAACAGCCACCTGGCATCCCTAGCAGGATTATCAAAACCGCCTAAAAACCTTTGCAGTCGTCATTGGTTATTTCGATCTCTCGGCGTTCCATATCTATGTTGACTTTGAAAATAGCCAAGACACTTTTTTTATAAAACTAGCTTTTTATTAGACAATCCCCATTGCCATAGTAGCCCAGCTCAAACCTAAACTACTCTCCTGTGTTAGGGGACGCGACTCTGATTTGAAAAGTATACGGTTAACATAATATTGATAGCTAGGGCCGTATAAAATAGAGAGAAGGAGGGGTAGAGTGGATAGTGATGAAATTTCAACCGGAACGGGTCAAGGTACTATATCAACGGATTTTATAAAAATTATATATATATATATATCTTTCTTTCCTACATTAACTACATTACATACTTTCGCTAAATCATCTTTGTTATCTTGATTTTGCAAGCTGCAAGCAGTCTTTCATTTATAAGCCTATAGCCTATAGCCTTTTATAATTTATACTTGTAAGCGGTTAAAGGTGAGATAGGCATTTGAATTTCTGAGAAATGTTTTAGTTCAGAGGTGGGCAAAGTGCGGCCCACGGGCCACATGCGGCTCATCTCACAGTGTGTGTGTGTGTGTCCCGCCAAAACATTTAGTAATTCCGACTTAAAAGTGTGATGCCGTGGTGATAGGGTGCACTTGTCTCATTAAACTGATTCTATAATTAAATGTACTAGCAGCTAGAAAACTAGATAATATGACATTAAAGCACGTTATATAAATATAATAAAACTGACATTCTTGCTTAAGTTTTATTCGTTGATCTTCATGACACACCATTTATACTTTTTCTGAAATGAAAACTAATGTTAACTGAAGAATACAATAATTTAAACGGTGCGGCCCTCTGCTAAAAATCCGTCACCACAAAGTGGCCCCCAGCCCCCAAGACAATACAATTGCCCATCCCTCTGGTTTAGCTAAGGGACGGTCCATAAAGTACGTCACGCTATTTTTGACCATTTTTAACTCCCCCCTGTCACAAACTGTCACACATCTCGGACCCCCCCCCCTAAAGTACGGCACACTTTCGAACAAAAATTTAGTTTTTTTATTAACAAAATAATCAAAATTTAATATAAAACAGCGTGACGTCACACATGGCCAGAACCCCCCCTCCCCCTGTCACAAACTGTCACACTTTCTTACACCCCTCCCCCCTCTGGAACGCGACGTACTTTGTGGACGGCCCCTAATGCTTTAATGCAGTGCTTCTCAAAGTGGTGCCGGTCCGTGGGCCATCCGATGCCGGTCCGCAGAAGTTACCAAGAAAGGACATTTCGCTACCACGTCAGTACATGGGAAAATAGTTCACTGGTCCCTGTTGCAATGGTAAAAAATTCCTGCCGGTCCGCAATACTAAAAAGTTTGAGAAGCACTGCTTTAATGGACCAGTGTTTATGGCAAGGCCGTATTAAACAGATCTAGGACTTGCTTAAAAGTCACCAGGGCACTACAACGTTATGAAAGAAAAATAATTTTATGAATTATTAATTTTAAAAAAAAGCTTCATACAATAAAAATGTTTTTAAAATGACAACAAGGACAACACCAGTGAAAATTGATTTAAATATATTTTGTTATGTTTCTTGATCATCAAAAAATGATAGTCTTTTTCGACATGTCGTCTTACCCATAAGGGGCCATCCATATATTCCGTACGCACAAAATTCGTATTTTCGTACCCCCTCCCCCTTGTTGCACCTGCAACCCGTACATTTTCGGGACCCCCTACCCTATGCGTACGTGCAAATTAGCTTCTGCCCCCCTCCCCCACCCCCCATTTGAAAAATTAATTTTAAGCCTTAGTCACAAGATATTAGTTTTACTCTTGGGGGCCGTCCATAAATGACGTCACGCGCCTGGGGGGGGTCACGCATTTGTGACGATGTCTGACGAGGGTGAGGGGGTGTTTAAGAAATGTGACGTCACATCAAACTGCGCAACTTCCACTAAAATATTTCATTGATTGCAATTTATTTAATATGACGTTTTAATGGCTTCACAAATGGTACGATATTAGAGTGCAGCCTTACACTAAATACATACTTAAATGATAAAAATTATTTCGCAACATGGTAATTTTCAACTAGAAAATACGTCTTTTAGGGGAGGGGGGGGGGTCAAAGCTTTGTGACGTCATATTGGAGGGGGTCTAAGTTTTTGTGACTAAGTGTGATGAGGGGGGAGTGGGTGGTAAAAATCGGCCAAAATCGCGTGACGTCATTTATGGACGACCCTTTTATAGCTATACTGCTTTGTAATATCGTGTTTTTCATGTTGAAATTATTGAAGAAATGCAATAGAACATTCAAATTGTATTGTCTTGAACACTGCATAGCAAAACTGATAAAATAGAACAATATAAGCAGTGAAATCGCCGTCCCGTTCTGTATATATAACGGCTGAGGCACCGGTGGGCGAAAGAGAAACTTCTTCTAAGTTCAACAAATGGAAATATAAATCAGACGGATATATTTTCGTTACTGATTTTAATAATGTGTGAACGTTTGGTCTGAATCAAATGTTAAATACTTCCAAGTAATTAAAAGTTGAGAATTTCGTTTGCATTAAATTATAAAACATTATTGCATATCAATATAAGTCTTGACTCGAGTGCCGTTTGCAGCCTGAGCGGTTTACGTTACTAGGTTTAGTATTACGCAAATTAAATTTGTTGTGCATACGTAGACATTCTGTCGAGACCCCCTCCCCCTTACGCAAAATGCCGTTAATTTAATACCCCCCCCCCTCATTGCATACGTAATATATGTATGGCCCCTTACCGTACTGCCTTACTTTTCTGAGGGTGATAAATATTTTTACAATTTATAACTTCAATGTTATCTTATCTGTTACAGGCGCTCCTTCCATACAGAAGATTATTGCGTCCTAAAATTATCTATGGTTTGTGTCTAGTCCTGCATTCTTATTAGTAATAAGGTTTAAATGTTGATAAAGTGTTGGTTTTCCTGTTTTTTTTCCAGGCAACCCATCCCACGCCCGAATTCCGGAAGAACGGGGATTTGTATGTGTTTGTTCTTGCATACGGAATAAGAAAGGTGTTTTTATCCTTATGTCTATCTGAGGGTTGTATTAAGTTATCTTTGTGTTGTATTTCTAAATTAGAATTAATTGCTATAACCGAGGCAAGTTGGCCAGGCCATGTGATCACTTCCAACTCTTGCATTGAAGTCACCAAGGATGTAGATTGCTTCATTGGTGGGTATGCTGGCTAGTGTTTGATTGAGATCATCATAGAACTGGTCTTTCGCTTCTGAGCTCGAGGATAAGGTTGGAGCATAAGCACTGATGATGTTGGCTAATCCTGAGGATGTAGATAGTCGTATTGTTAGTATTCTGTTAGTGCCCTTTGTTGGGGGTTCTATGGAGGAGCAGAGTCCATTTTTTATGGCAAAACCAACCCCATGTTGCCTTGGTGTGTCCATTGGTCCACCCCGCCAGAAGAAAGTGTAGTTGCATTCTTTTATGGTACCACTTTCTGGGAGTCTAGTCTCCTGAAGGCAGGCAATGTCGATGTTAAGTCTGGCAAGCTCCCTGTCAATGATGGCTGTCTTCCTGGCATCATCAATAAGCTGCAGGTCGGCAGTAATGCCTGGACACATAGTCCTAACGTTCCAGCTTGCTAGGCGAAGAGCTGGAGTCTTCTTATCTTTTGTTTTTTTATTTCTAGGTGCAGGATTTACTGGCCTACTTGTTGAGAAGTTCCTCTGAGCTCCACGCACCCAGTGGAGCAGGTAGGCCATGGCGGGATAGCACCTTATTGGCTGGGGGCTGCCCAGCTTGAGGCGGGCGGTAGCGATCCATTGAGACATGGTGATCTCTCCCACCGTCGGAAGCAACCCCTGGCGCCTAGCTCTACGCCAATTGAGCTATGGCTTATAACCGGTAAACTGCTGCTTCCCGTGTTGTGTTCACACCTTGCGGCGATGCTGGAGTGTCCTCTCCAGTAAAGATAAAGCCTGGGCGTGTTACTATGGAGAACCAGCTGCTGCCCAAACAGCAGATCCCCCCTCTCCACGCCAATGGTGGATCCAATGGAACGACTAATGTCGATACGGCTTGGCACCATTCGCGTCGCAGGAGCTGCCGGAATGCAATTTGTTTCAGTAGCAGACCGCCTTAGGAGCTCCACTTCCTGATTTTCTGTCGGGGTTTACTCCCCTAGCCTTTCCCATGAGGGTTTAGCCGCAAGGCAGCGGAGGTTTAGAATAAGAGTTTCCCTCTCCTAGATGAGCTACCGACCATGGTTAACGAGCCTCATCTACCCGAAGCTACTGGTTTTGAGGCGCCAGTTGACCGCCTTCATCCCTTCTCCTGTTAGTAACAACATGGTCCGCCGGGCTTTTGTGTGAGCCACGCGAGAAGGCCAGGAGCTGGATTTTGGTTGACAGAGGCATTAAGAGACGCAAGCCTTTTAGGGCATTTCTAGAGGAGTGGATGCTTATCTTCCACCCCCGCCCTGGCAATGACAACCTTGGAAAAAATTAGAATTAATTGCTATAACTTTATGTATTATTACTACTTCACTCCTGGTTCTTCTATCCTCGTGTTTCAAGGTTGAATAAGTTTTGAATATTCTCCAGTAGTCTGGCAGCTCTTTTTTTAATTTGTTCTAGTTTATTATCAATGTTTTCTTTGGTGGATGGGTCCCATACAGAAGATGCATATTCTAGTACAGGTCTCACCAAAGTGAGGTAGCATTTTAGTTTTATATTTTTATTACATCTGTGAAAGTTTCTTTTTATAAAGCATAAGGTTGTTTTTTTTTAGTTTTTAATAACTTCATTGATATGGGGATTCCATGATAGTTTCTAATTTTATTATTACTTATAAGTATTTTGCATCTTTAGTTTGGCTTATTTCTTTTCCATGAATTTAATTGTTCAGCAAATAACCTAACTTTTGTTCCTGTTGAGATGTTGTTTGGTAAATCATTTATATAAATTAAAAAGAGTAAAAATGTTTCTAATTTACTTCTACACCTTTTTTACATTTCCGAAAAGGGTAGTTACATTGGTTTGCTATTTTTTTTAAATTAAATTTATTTCCAGGGGCGCCGAGTGATATTTTTTTCTGGAAAGGGGGCGGTAGTACTGGTAGGAAAAAAGTTTGCGAACCACTGATTTAAAGCGAAATGGGGATGGAAACGGCTACTTCAGGGCCAACTAGAATGGTAAAGTTGTGTCTTTTTATTAAATTTTATGCTTGAACTTGAACTGAATTTTCTCTTGCTTGACTATTAAATTCGTAGTGTTGAGATTTTTTTTTAAAAATTAGCTTTCTTCACAATACTTAACACTCCTAAAATGTCAAAAACACTAAGTAATTTAGAAGTTGATAAGATATTTTTTAAAACATGAGCTATCATTGTCATTCACAATATGGGGGGAAAAAAATATCACACCCAAAAAAATCATGCATAATTAATTTTTATAGATTTTTAAAAAAAAATCTTTAATCAAATCTTTATTACCACAATCAAAATTTCTAAGTAATTTAATAAATCACTTAACATAAAGATTTAAATAATCACCTAGGGTAAGGAATCCAAAATGTTCACAAGCGTTTGAAAGGCAAATAATAAAACCACGCTTAAACTACTTAAATAATTTCTTTTATTAAAAACTAATTCACGTAGTGCTTGATTAAGTAAACGTTAAATGAGAAAAATAAGGCTGATTCCATCAATATTTGTAGAGAGTATAACTTAAGACCTACACTTGACAAAATAATATAAGATTTCATATTTTTTTTAAATTGCAGAATGCAACAAGGTTCCCACACATCTTCTCCATGCCCCATTATTTTAGATATGAGTAACGAGAGCAGATGAAAATGTTGTAGATCAAAGCTTTGGTACGAGAGGATCATTTTCAATAAAAGGTGATGCTGCTTTCATTCATCGTAAAATAGTTTATAATTTATAATTGTTATTTTAAATAAAACAATTTTGCTACTTGAGAAAAGAGTTTAACTTATCTGACAAAGCTAAAACACCAAAAGAGTAACTGAATAGTCATTTATACATTTATTTATCATTAAACAAATACAACGGTAAACGTTTCCGCTAATGACTTCATCAGTGCCATTAAAAAATACAGTACTTAAAATTATATATTTAAATTATTAAAACATACTATATCCAGAGACTTTACGTAAAGAAGAAAAAAAGGAAAAAGAACAACACACAATGACACATGATATAAGGAAAAAGAGGGACCATCAAACGTTACAATAAACACCACAACGGGAAAAAGATTCTACGGTAAGGTAAAATTGTGAATTTGGTTTATTCCAAACGGAGCCAACGTACCAAATCGTTTTATAAATTTATTTTCCGTGTAGATCCTATCAGCAAATAATTACAAAATATTTCTGATTCTGTTGATCTAGCAACTGGGGTTGACAGCATGGAAAATATTTAAAAATGGTTGAAATCTTACAGAAATGGCAGTTTATAACAGTAACAGCAATAAATATTTCAAAAGAAATTGCCACGGACTAAAAAGTTGAACCCATTTTCTTTCAAAGAGACGAGTGTGAAAAAGAAACAATTTACATATGAAGGAGAAGGTGAAGGATTTGTAGATGGACAAGAAAAATTTCACACAGATTTTTTAAACCAGATTATAGATCTGGCAATCGTGTCGATTGACAATTGCTTTGAAGAACTACAAAGTCACCAAGACTCTTTTGCATTGCTTAATAAATTTCATCAATAAAAAAAAAGCTCACACTCACAGCCTGCAAAAGTAAGAATCTTGATGGTTTCATGCTAGCTGAAGAGTTGCATCAATCATTGAGTTCCATAATTCCTGCAGTCACCTACAATGATTGGATATGATCCTGTTACTATTTTGCAGTTTCTTTCAGTAAACAAGCGTCATAGTGATTTTCCTAACACACACATTGCACTTTGAATACTTCTAACTATTCCTGTCACTGTGGCTGCCGGAGAAAGAGGCTTTTTTGTGTCGCAGAGCTTGTCACAAATAAAGGTGTGGAAGGTGATCCTGCCAGATGTCGTAAGTTAGGGGCATGTTTGTTAACTAGACAAATGGAACGGCGACCACGACAACAAGCTTGACCAAAATCTGATGGGATTTTAGTTTTAGACTGACCAATAGTTCCTAGTAGTAAGTAGATCACCAATCAAAGAAACCAAATATCCCATGACTACAGATCTAATCAACACAGCTTTGACTGGTGCTGCCTAAACATACAGCACAACATTCAAGAAATCTCTGGCAAATGAAATTTACATTAAAATTAATCTGAATAATTAATAATAGGTTTTTTTTTGTTTACTCTGTGTATGTTCCAAAAACAAAACGAATTTTATTATTAAAAAACTGTACTAGAAGTAGAAGGTATATGAATATGATAATGTATTTTCCATCCGGCCTGCCGAAAAGTATTAACGACATTGACATGTCAGAACAAAAATTTGAAAGGTTTTTCTCTTACATGTGTAGCTTTGTGTCCATTTAGGTAATCAGATCTGGTAAAACATTTTCCACAGACATCACATATGAAAGGTTTTTCTCCTGAATGTATCCGTCTGTGTACAGTTAGCTTGGAAGAAAATGTAAAACTTTTACCGCAATCTTCACATTTGAAAGGTTTTACTCCTGTATGTGTTTTTTTGTGTACAGAGAGGTATTTAGATGTGGTAAAACATTTCCCACAGACATCACATTTGAAAGTTTTTATTCCTGTATGTGTCGCTCTGTGCATATTTAGGGAGTGATTTTCATTGAAACTTTTACAACAAATATTACACACAAAAGGTTTTTCTCCTGTATGTGTTCTTTTGTGAACGATGAGGTGACTATATCGAGTGAAACAACTTTTACAGTCATCACACTGGAAAGGTTTTTCTCCTGTATGTGTTCTTTTGTGTTCAGTTAGGTGACTAGATCTTGTAAAACATTTTCCGCAGACATCACATTTGAAGGCTTTTTCTCCTGTATGTGTTTTTTTGTGTACTCTGAGGCAACCAGATGTGATATAACATTTCCCACAGACATCACATTGGAAAGTTCTTTCCCCTGTATGTGTAATTTTGTGCTCAGTGAGGTTACCAGATGAGGTAAAACATTTTTGGCAGACATCACATTTGAAAGATTTTACTGCTGTATGTGTTTTTTTGTGTATAGCGAGGTGATGAGGTGTGGTAAAACATTTCCCACAGACATCACATTTGAAAGTTTTTTTTCCTGTATGTGCCATTCTGTGTATAGATAGGGTGAAATTTTGATTAAAACTTTTACAACAAACATCACATTTAAAAGGTTTTTCTCCTGTATGTGTTCTTTTGTGTACAATGAGGTGATTAGATCGTGAGAAACAACTATTACAGACATCACATTTGAAAGGTTTTTCTCCTGTATGTGTTCTTTTGTGTTCAGTTAGGTGACTAGATCTGGTAAAACATTTTCCGCAGACGCTACATTTGAAAGGTTTTTCTCCTGTATGAGTTCTTATGTGTACAGTGAGGTTACCAGATGATATGAAACATTTTCCGCAGACATCACATGTGACAGGTTTTTTTTCTGAATCCATCCTTTTATCTTTGTTTAGCTGCTACATCACGTACGACAGTCACTGACATTAATTTTGAAATGTTTATCTCCTGCAAGTATTATATTGTGCTCTAATAATTATAGACTACATGGATAGGTTAAACCACTGATAAAAACCTGAAAGCTCTTTCTCCTGAAAGTGTCTATGTGTGTTGTAATAGGTTGTCAGATATTTTCCTCTCTGTTTATATGTTTATCTGGACTCACCAGAGACAAATTACAATCAATATTAAGACTTTTCGCTTAATTTTTGGGGCAATAATATTTTTTCTGGAGTCAAACTCAATGTTTATTTGATGTAGATACGTACACAATTTGAACTTGAAAACATCTGAAACACAAAAATAAAGATAGTTAATTATAGTTAATAATTAAAGTATTGTACTTTATTATTATATAAAGTTCTAAGCAACTGATTAGCAATGAAACATATGTTTTACTCTAAAAATGATATTAGACTATTACTTCAAAAATGTTATTTTAAATGTCACATAACTAAAAATCACAAGACCGACAGTTAATATCTTTCTGTATATGTTAGAGATAAACATTCATAGCTCCATTAATTTCAAATATGTAAACTTTACCTGGTTGTATAAATTATTTTCAAACATGACTGAGGCTCAGCTGATCCTGACTACAATCACTGTCTTCCTGACAAGGATCAATCACACAACCATTGCTTGTAAGAATGATCAAGTCAGCTACACTTGGGAGGTCTGATGCTTTCAATGAGATTATTACCAACTTTGTCAACTGCCCGAAAGTCTATTCCTTTTAGTTTTGCATAGCTGTCCTCACAGGAAAACTGGAAGCCATATAAATACACTAAATAAATCATTTATACCAGTTCAAACTTGGGCCTCATATGATTCATCTTTTTAAGCATATTATTCCTCAGCTTTTAGTTTTACTGTGGAAGGGAAAATAAATCAACTAGTAACTAACCATACAGTATAGAATTATCTTTAACAATAATAAAGTTAGTTTCTAAATCCTTTAAAAAAAATTAAAGTGACACTACTACTACTACTACTACTACTAGGACATATGATAAATTATTTATTCAATAGCTCCAAAAAGTCCATGATGGTTGATATGGCTAGTTTCCTTAGAGCCACAAATAATGCTTCTAGCTTATCATCATTCAACTACAGTCTGTTTGTTTAGGACAGTGTTTCTCAATTATTTTCTGTCATGCGCCCCCCCCCCTAGGAAGAAAGAAAACATTTCGCCCCCCCCCGCACGACTGTAAATAGTATCATTTGTCTATAAAATTGTTATAAGTACACCTCTGCATTACGGTCAAACGATCCCTCCTTTACGGAGCCTTTCCCCCCACTATTTGAGAAACACTGGTTTAGGATAAGAGTTACTTTATTTTTTATTCATCTCAGTTTGTAAAATACATAAATAAGTAACTAAGCTGACTGTAACGTCTCTTTGCCTTAAGTTTAGGCTAGTATTATAGACCCGCTTTACTATCTAGTATTACTTTTTAATTTATGGAACCTATTAATATATAGTTAGGCCTTTCAACGGGTACCAGGGAACCCGTTGCCGTGCAATTACCTGGGTAGTAAAATTGCGTGAAAATGTGACTGAAAGGTCTATACCAACGGTGGCCAAACTGTGGCTCCTCAGTATTCACAATGCCGCTCGTTAACAATTTATCAAATTTGTACTTTTTGTTTGAAATATATGATGTAAAATAGGTTTAACACGAAAACACTCAAGAATAAATATCTGTCCAAGGGAAATAAAATAAGGTCCCGACAAACTACAATGTATTTTGATACACCTTTTTCTCTGATCATGAAATAAAAATCTCGTAACATAAAAAGATTTTGATCCTTTGTATGAATGAATGAAGGAAAACACGACCGCACCGCCAACTGGGCTCGAAATGAAAGAAAGGTGGTGTTTGGCGTTATTAGTAATAACACCCCTGCTTTTATTTTATGACAGGACGCGAACTTGGCTTTGAAATACACCAAAAACATTAGTTACCGACGAGACAATGATGTTTATCTACCCTGTGATGGCAAACCTATGGCATGCGTGCAACAGTCAGCACACAGAGCCTCATCAGCCAGCATGCAATTAAAATGTTACTTCCTTAATTAAACCACTTTGCTGGCACTTTGTGTTGGCAATTTGCTATAAATAAGTGGGTTTTGATTCTTGAATTTTGGGCACGCTGCCCCATAAAGGTTCGCCATCACTGATCTACCCCCTTCACTCTTCAGTCCACTCCTATCCCCACCATACTTTTTTTTTAAAAACAACACCTAGTCTGTTATTGGATAAAAAAAATGTGTTTCAATCGTTCACTGATTTTCCCTGTGGTAACAAAAAATAAATGAAAGTTTATTTTTTCTTAAAATGTGGACAGACACAAAAAGTTGAACATTATTTGGGTTAGATGTAAATTTTAAAAGTTGCAGGGAGCGATTGCTTTGTAAATGGTTGGTGATGTTATCTGTCACCACTCGCCCAGAGGTGGGGGCATGCGGAATGACCCACCTCGCAGCCGCTGAAACCCAAGATCGTTCCATTTGCTTGTGTTTGTTAACACGTGTTAATCATGGGAAAAAAATGATTTCAATAAGACGTACAACATTGTCAGCATTTAAAGTTAATAAATTAAATAGGTACTAGCCCCGCCTAGGGCATTTTAACATTCAAGCTGCTGAGCCGTATGAACTGACTGAATGTTATGTCATTGTTGACATTTTGTTTGAATGTTCGGTTTACTGCAGTTTTTTTAATGAGAATGGCGTATGCATTTACAGCATGAATAAAAGTAGTTTGTAGTGCATTAAAGTTTACAATAGTGTGTTGCTGGAAGCATATCGTTGGCTATTGTGTGTGAAATGAGGTGCATTGATGGTGGCTAGGTTGTATTGCTTTGTAAATTGGTCATGACGGAGACAATTAAGTGGCGTTTCGAGCGGGTACCCGGGTACCTGCTTGAAAATTTGGACAGGTATCCAGGCAGCTTTTTTCAACAATATTGACAGCCCTACATATAGTAGAATAATTCATCACCAAGAAAAACATCATGTCCTGTGTCTGGGAAAAAAGTTAGGTTACTTGATGATGATTGCATAATCTGTACTATAGAACATTATTAAATCAGAACAGATAATACAAACTTACAAAGAGACCAAGATGAATTAATAAAATAGGAAACTAATTAAATTTGACTAATTGGAGTCTGTTGTTTCATCCAGATAAGTGACAAATGTTAAGGAGTATCAAAGAAAAAGAAACAAAGTATTGCTAACTATTTTATTCATTAAAATAACTAATTGAAACCTAAGCCTGAATGCAAAATTCTTATGAGTCATAATATTAAATGCCAAATTATGGTGGAATCCCCATGTCAATAAAGTATATAGTAAAGTAAGTTGAAAATATATAGGTTATATTATTTATATATAAGGGCAAGGGGCAAAAAAAATTGACAAAAAAATTCATAACTCCACTTCTGTAAAAGATAGAAAGACAAAACAAAACAGGTGTTGTTGAAAAGGTCTTAGCAAGCCCTTTGCAAGATTATTAAAAGAACTAAGCAATGAACTGTCCCCAATCCTTGTAGTTCTCTTTCAAGCCTCTCTAAACCAGGGTAAAGTGCCCCAGGATTGGAAATTAGCTAATGTAAGTCCACTCTTTAAGAAAGGGGATAAATCAGACCCTGGTAATTACAGGCCTGTATCACTTACTAGTATCACCTGTAAATTACTAGAACACATAATATATAGTAGAATAGTTAACCACCTTGACAAATATAATGCCCTATGCCCACATCAACACGGCTTTAGAAAAAACAGATCATGTGAAACACAATTAATAGGTTTAATAGATGAACTATCAAAAGGCTTGGACAAAAATGATCAAATAGATACAATATTACTAGACTTCTCAAAAGCATTTGACAAAGTTCACCACCTTAGTTTACTTAAAAAACTTAACTACTTTGGAATCTCAGGTTCCTTACATCACTGGATCCAAGACTTCCTTTTGGGCAGGGAGCAAACTGTAATAATTAATGGATCTAAATCTGCACCAATAAAGGTTAACTCAGGAGTTCCACAAGGAACTGTGCTAGGTCCCTTACTCTTTTTAATTTATACAAATGATTTACCCAACAACATCTCAACAGGTACAAAAGTTAGGCTATTTGCTGATGATTGTATAATCTATAGAACAATTAAATCAGAACAAGATGGCAAAATTTTACAAAAAGACTTAGATGAATTGATAAAATGGGAAACTAACTGGAGTATGTCTTTCCATCCAGAAAAGTGTCAACTGTTAAGAGTAACAAAGAAAAAGAAACAAATAAATTCAAAATATTACATTCATGGAAAAGAACTGACCCAAACTAAAGATGCAAAATACTTAGGAGTCTTAATAAATGAGAAACTATCATGGAATCCCCATGTCAATGAAGTTATTAAAAAATCAAACAAAACCTTAGGCTTTATAAAAAGGAACTTTAACAAATGTAATAGAGATATAAAACTAAAATGCTACCTCACTTTGGTGAGACCTGCACTAGAATATGCATCTTCTGTATGGGACCCATCCACCAAAGAAAACATTGATAAACTAGAACAAATTCAAAAAAGAGCTGCCAGATTCATTATTGGAGAATATTCGAAACTGACAAGAGTAACACCATTAGTTAAATCATTAAACCTTGAAACACTAGAGGATAGAAGAACCAAGAGCAAAGTAGTAATCATACATAAAGCAATTAATTCTAATTTAGAAATACAACACAAAGATAAATTAATACAACCCTCAGATAGACATAAGGATAAAAACACCTTTCTTATTCCGTATGCAAGAACAAACACATACAAGTTTTCCTTCTTCCCGTCCGGAATTAGGGCGTGGAATGGGTTGCCTGAAGAATCCAGGAAAACCAACACTTTATCAACATTTAAAACTCTAATAAAAATGCAGGACTAAACACAAACCATAGATAAGCGTAGGACGCAATAATCTTCTGTATAGAAGGAGCGTCTGTAAACAGATAAGATAAGATAAGATGATATATGATATATTATTTAATTTAAGCCTATACTATTACTATTGGACTTCATTTAAATTTTCTGTCAAAGTACCTCTATTGGCTCTATCTATAGACACTATAGTATAGTCTATGATTAGTCTATAGTGACTATAGTCTATAATGACTATAACTACTGTCTCACTGTCTATACTTGGTATACTTTAAGTTATAAATCAAACTTTTAACTAGACTAGTGTCACTAATGACTATGACAGTATGAGTTATGACTATGACTAGGCCTAGGTGACTAGGCTAGTCTAGGTAACTAACTGAAACTGTGACTATAAAATAATTTATAATAAATAATTGATAAGATAAAGATTTAAAAATAAACCGGAAAGCTCTTATTTTGTTGTTTTTATGTCAATTCGGTCCGTAAATTCATTTAATGATCATTTTCTTTATAATTTACACCATACTTACTTAATTAGCAAATACATTTTCAATTAAAAAATATAATCTTTTTCACTCTCTTTTTCTGAGACCCTTTTGTAGCATTGGAAAGGAGAAATCTTTTTTCTCCGAAGTGTCTACGTACGCCGCGGCGGTACACCCAGCTAAGTCACCGTCTGTGGCCTGCGTATACCGTCGCGTACAAATACTAATTGCATATAAAAATAAAACAAACAAAAACAGCATAACAATGATATTAAAACGAATTCAGAGATATAATTATAGTACTTTTAGTGTTTACACAAAATGCATACAATTACTTGAATTTGTTAGTTTTAAACATAATGTATGGCTCTCACTGAATTACTTTTCTAAATATGTAGTGTTTATGGCTCTCTCAGACAAAAAGTTTCTCGACCCCTCTACTAAACTTAGGCTTTGGCCAAGGTACACGGCAGCTAAAAAAACAAAACAGCCTAGGCATGTAGGCTAAAAGTGTGTAATTCATATGCTTATACTTATACTAAACATTAGTCCTGACATGATCAATCCGCATTCGAATTTCAAGATTACTGATTTTTAAGCCATCACTGCCATAAAACTTGATTGGTGCCCATTTAACAATAATTGCTCATAATTCGAAACTGACAAGAATAACACCATTAGTTAAATCATTAAACCTTGAAACACTAGAGGATAGAAGAACCAAGAGCAAAGTAGTAATCATAGATAAAGCTATTAATTCTAATTTAGAAATACAACACAAAGATAACTTAATACAACCCTCAGATAGACATAAGGATAAAAACACCTTTCTTATTCCGTATGCAAGAACAAACACATACAAGTTTTCCTTCTTCCCGTCCGGAATTCGGGCGTGGAATGGGTTGCCTGAAGAATCCAGGAAAACCAACACTTTAACAACATTTAAATCTCTAATAAAAATGCAGGACTAAACACAAACCATAGATAAGCGTAGGACGCAATAATCTTCTGTATAGAAGGAGCGTCTGTAAAAAGATAAGATAAGATAAGATAATTTATATAAAAAAATAATTTTTAAAAATACGCCAATTATCATGACGAGTAGTTCTGGTCGAATGGTAAGGCTTATTGTAGTCGTATTGGAATAATGGGGACTTTTAGTTCTTATTCCAGTACGTGCCAAATAAAAATCATTCTGTTTCAATAGTAATTGTATAAAAGTATCCTCTTTAAATAATATACGATTTTATAAATATTATATTACAAAGGGAAAAGTCTATTTAAACCCGGGTTACAGTGACATTCATGCGAGAGGTTATATAAAAGTTATATCGTTGGGTCTCCAGCGCTAGTAGTTAACTATGGGGCCGTCCATAAATGACGTCACGGGATTTTTTTCCGATATTTGACCCCCTCCCCCCTCTAGTCACGCGTCGTCACAAAAACTCAGACCACCCCTCTAAAAATACGTCACAAATCTTTGCCCCCCAACCCCCCCCCCACACACACACAAAAACACTTTATTTTCTATTTGAAAATAAGTATGTTTCAAATCACGTTTATTGTCATTTAAGTATTTATTATTTATTTAGTGAAGATCTATATTGTAATATCGTAACCCGTGTGAAGCATTTTTTAAAAACGTTTAACCGGCCTTCAGAAAACGAACTGTGTTAACATCCTTAGATTATATTTTATTTTAATTCATACAAATTAAACATTAACTATTAATCATCACGGTTAACGTCTTTGTTTACAAAAATAAATATTTAAAAATAATATTTTTAAAATGTATTTTTTTTTAAATCCCTCAATTGACTGACGGGCAACCCGTAAGTAAGAGGTCGGCGAACAGACGTTAATATCCTCATCTGGGGTCAAAAAGAGAATTCTTGGGGGTCATGCAGACTCATTTGGGACATATAACATCCACTACAATCCATTAGATATATTAAAATGCATCATGTGTACGAGTACACTTGGAACATATGCCCATTATTGAACCGGTTCCTTCCAGAAAATGCATTTTTTTAAAATTTGACAACTATGTAGATTTCTAACCTAAGTACTATACGAAGACACCTAAATCTACCATACTTTCATTTATATTGACACGAGTGAAAATAATCTTAATCCAGATGAATTGTCTGTATCACGTATCCTTTCTGTAATATTTAAAATTAATGCCTTAAAAACTGAGCTAAGAAGAAAAGTTTTTTTGTGCTCCTCTCGAATTGTGATGTCAAGAATTTGATGAATTTGACCGGGGACGCGGTGGTCGAGTGGCAGCGCACTGGTCACGGGTTCGAATCCGTGTGAAGGCAAGGGTTTGTTCCCGGGGCCTAGGGCGTCCCTGAGTCACCCCGCTCCGAATGGGTACCTAACACTACATGTAGTTAGGCGGCTGGGTAATGCGTGGAACCCACAAAGCCGTGGCCTGTGAATGCTGCATCACTTGCCAACAGATCATCTGTCATGGTCTGTGGTCGCAATTATCTTCTGCATAGAAGGAGCGTCTGTATAGATAAGATATAAGATATAACATTCAATAAAGTTAATGAATACTTGACTAATTTTAAATGGGCTCATTTACCATTATATCTAGAACAGTGCTTCTCAAACTTTTTAGTATGGCGGACCGGCAGGATTTTTTTTCCATTGCACCAGGGACCGGTGCACTATTTTCCCTGCACTGACAATTGTTTCTTTCCTCCTTTTGAGAACATCTGCGGACCGGCAGCGGATGGCCCACGGACTGGCACCGGTCCGCGGACCACCACTTTGAGAATCACTGATATGGTCAGACTAGAATGGCCAGGGGCGTTTGACCAAAAACCAATCGAACAATTATATCAAACTTAAAACGTTTTAATTCTATCAAATAAATTCCCTCCCCCTCCCCTTTTAAAGAAAAAGGATATTCCGTGTCGTTTTGACTTAAAATGTCTAAACATAATCCTATTCAGATCATTTTTAGACACTTGTTATGCTTGTAAAACTCACCAGTAGCATTGGGGCGGGGGGAGGCTAACGACGCTCCCCCAAATCCCCGAGTCATGTGAGCAGGACCTAGAGTCTGGGGGTGGGGGGGGGGTAACGCACACATAAACTTGTATATTTTGGGGTAACGGGCAAAAAAGTTCGACTCCTGCCATGAGAGAACCAAACGGAGCTGCGGTTACATCACAAATGCTTTGATGTCAACATCAAACGACGCAGTGTAACAATTTCATACGTTATCTTGTGGATTCTCAAACTTAAGGACTATAATTAGATTTAATTTTCTTGTCTTGATAGCTTACGCCAACCAGCCTCTGATGGCCTACCGACCGGCACATTGAGAAGCACTGATTTTTTCAAAAATTTAAAAAATAAAAAAAGAAACAAAACGTCATTAAATAAATTGTAAACGACCAAATATTTCAGTGGAAGTTTTATTTAAAGTTACCCTTTTGATGTGACGTCACATTTCTTCAACCCCCTCCCCCCTCGTCACAAAAGTGTGACCCCCCGACACCCCCCCCCCTTTCTAAGTGCGTGACGTCATTTATGGACGGCCCCTATGATATTTTTAAAAAGTCATAAAATTGGCGCTCCTGATGCATCCAATTTTTAATCCAATTTTACTCTAATGTAACGCTGTAAGGCTCATTTTGTCGCCTATCTACATTGGCGCCCGGGCACATATGTACCCCACTGCCTCACATTATTATAAATCTGACCGGTGCATAGCACAAAAGGGTTGACCCTTTAACGTCCAAACGGCACTTTGAAGAGCACTGCCTTAATGAAATGCAAAAGAAAATACATTTTCTAATACATAAATTAAAGGGAAGTTATCTAATATTTGTCTCAGTATTGTGTTATTTAATTATGTCTATCTGATGGACTTATAAGTACTGTCAGGCCGAAACTACCTAAAACTAATGTTATGCGGCCTTGGTACGCTGGAGTTGCCTCTACTGGCTTATATTTTAGCAACTTTTAGCCCTAGATAATATTGAAATAGAAGACATTTCCTGAGTACTACAATGTTATGGCGTCTTAATTTTCGAATCATTTTCATAGTGCAGTGTTTATATTGCAAATTAATTTTAACTTGATAAATATTTTTTTTTGTCAGTCGCTCACTCCTACAACAGCATTGGTCTCGATCTAATTTTTAGTTGATATAGCTAGCTAGTATTGTACTTACTATTAATGTGCTGAATGCTATGCCTGCGTATTTACTAGACCCCCTTAACAATTAATTACGATCTGTTCACGATAGGTCTAATATTAATATGTCTTTATAAATATTACTGAAACATAAGGAAATTGTATAGAAGGACTAAACAAAGTCAAATTTAAATAATGAATATGTATTTATTTATTTTTTTTAAAATGAATATAGTTTAATTTAACACTACTAAAGGTTCAGTTACACATGAATTCAAAGAACCCCTGCCACAGATGGAACTTCTGAGTTTCATAGTGATATGTCTAAGTCTATAAGAAAATTCACCCCCTTTCCCCCATTGCCAATAAAGAAACGCAATGACAAGTGTAGAAATCTCCACCATTTTAAAAATATTTTAGCAGATGTTCATTTAGGCTTGATTTGAAACTTGACATAGGTTCTTCAGTTTTCAAATCTTTTCCAAAATCAAGGTGACAATGTGAAGTATATGCCCTGCAAAAAAAAATTGGGACATTCTTTTGTAGCACGTTGAATAATTAACATTAAAACCTCTCAGGGATACCTGACCATTGTGGGAAGGTCGAATTGATGATACAAAGACATTGAGGTATCAAATCGGTCAAATATATGATCCATTGATTAGCAATTACGAGTACACATATATAGATAATTCAAAAAGAGAGGACGCAAGTACAGCCATTTAAATGTATTTGTTCTGTAGTGATGTGGTATTAGGTATCAAATCATATCAATCCCATTAGTAAACTCAAGCCGGGACAAAATAATGATATAGCATTGGCGATAAAACTTTTGGAAAGTTCCAAATTTTTTTATAAAAGATTTTGAGAGCGAACAATGACTTTAATGCCATTCTTGCCGATGCTACTGAAATGCCATCCTAAATAGATGCAGATTTTTTAAAAAATTACTCACTACCTCGACATCAGGGGCGCGATGGTCTAAATGGTAGCGCACTGGACTATCGATCCGAGGCATATCCCGAGTCACGGGTTCGAGCCCGGGTACTGGCAAGGCCCCTGGGGCATTGTACTGGCCACACATTCCCCTGCTCGTTAGTGGTGGCTAAAACTTGTGAACGCTACATCACTTGCCCCATAGTCCGTCATGGACTGGAAAGGGGGTCATAACCATAACCTCGACATCAATTTCGTCGGGAAAAAAAAGACTATTTGATGAAAATCAGGATGAGCCCATAATTGATGCACAGGAAAATACAAAATTGAATTCTTGTACCCACACGTTTGATAACTTCATCAAGTATTTAGATAAAAGCTTTTCTCAGCTACAACATCACAACAGTTACTTCTGTTTTTATATCATATATATGAACTAAAAGATGTTATTTCTTCGGTAATTTTGTCAAATTATTATTGCAAAGGTTTGGAAACCCATTTAACAGATGGAGAACCATCGGAAATAAGAAGCCGGGAACTTTGTTATGAAATATTAGTGGTGTGTTCTCTATTGAAAAAAAAAGATTGAGTACAATTGAAAATTCTGAAATTCATATAAACATTATTTATAATTTTTATATATTTTTTTTTGAACAATTATATCAAAAAAATTTTGACTTGTTAAAAATAATTTAAATCACAATGTTTCTTAGTAACTCTTTAAACCTAAGACCAAAGCCTTAACCTGCTCTTCGTGCGCTTTTCACCTGGCTTAGAGCTCGAAAGTTTAGGGAGTTATTATAGAAAAACTTTATGTAATGTTTTTAGCAGTTTTGACGGTTAACTATTTAATGAATTTGAATAAAAAATAATTTTAATAATACTGATTGAATGTATGTAACTTGATGATACAATGTTAATCTTGAATTCTCTTTTCGGCCCAAGTGCTTTTAGAAAAGCGATGTTACGGGATTATTTTATATTTCGCGAAATAAAATTGTATGAGTCATTTTGATAAGTGTGAGAAATAGTATTTAGGGAACGAGAGTAGGTACACTGTCTTTTTTACCCTTTTTGTCATCTCATTATCTGAAGACATACTTAACGACGGCCCAATAGACAAATGGATAGGGTTGGATTAGGGTTACCGTAATTGTCAGATGGAAAAAGAGGACAATAAATTTTCATCAAATATGACCCTGTTAAGTCGCGGTTGTTCGGGTCCATACTAATGTAATCGCGACTTTGGGGAATCGCGATTTATCGTCACTTAGAACAGATTTCAGTGTAACTTATTGAGTGATAATAAAAGAATGCAAATAAAAACGCGTTTTCTTTTCTATAATATTTATAAGAATTAAATTAAGTTTATCTTCACGTATTAAATATTTCAATACATATCCTGGTACACTTGTTTTAATCCAATGTATTAAAAGACCTTTAAGTATACGTACTTAATATTTATTGCTATGTTACGTCACAAACTTTGGGAGCCATGGAATTACAGCAACTTAACCGACTTCGCACAATAACGAAGCGCGACTTAACGGGATCGAACTGTATGAAGTGTTGTACCAATAAAATTAAAGTTAAACTACAAAAAATAAGTTCTTATTTAATATAAACTTGTAGTAACTGAGTGTGCAGTGCATGACACTAGCTTACTGAAAAGAAACAGTAAGTTAGTAACTAAATTACTGAAGTTTACCAAATAGTAGTAAAAGTATCTTAAGCTGAATCATTATCATCAATTACTCTGGCCGCGGTGGTCTAGCGGTAGCGCGCTGGACTGCCCAACCGAGGTAGAAGAGAGTCGCGGGTTCTATTCTCGGTGCTGGCATGGCCCCCGGGGCATTGTGCTGGCCACACAATGCCTTACTCGTTAGTGGTGGCTAAATAAAAAATTGTGAACGCTACTTCACTTGCCCCATAGTCCGTCATGGACTGGAAATCGTCTGTATTTTAGCAAATTGACGTTGGGATCATAGATCACAGCACTTGAGACGGGGAAAAACACGGACAAAAGCCATTTTTCTGGAAAGCCGCCCGGACGTGTCCGGGGAAGTCTTGACGTAACCCTACGTTGGATGGATCGATGGATCTTTTTTTTTCCTAATATTACTATGACGTTCACATACATCTATTAAACAGTACTTATGTTAAAATGATATAGATGGGTGTCAAATTCAATAGTCAGGGGCCACAAATCAAATCAAACCTATGGTTGCGGGCCAAATGATAAAAACAAAAATTCCATCAACGGAACTATCTTCTCTCTCTTTATTTAAAAAAATCACTAATATAAATCTAAACACAGAAAAGGTTGAATTTTTTTTTAACATCGCAAACCCATTTTTATTTTCAAGCAAGTTCGTCAGGGTTAGTTGTTTGGTATCTTTTCTTGGCAACAAACTCGTATGGTTGAGAATAATGTTTGGTTTCACTTACATGCTTATGGTGGTCTGCAAGTAATTCATTATGGAAGCAAACCCTTCGTGATGTTTTGTAAATCTTACTCACAGAAACTAGGTTCTCACACATATATGAATATCTACAAACCAAACATGTCACATTCAGACGAAGCTGTGCAACATATTCAGGAATTAATTAAACAAGTAAACCGTACCGACCCCACTTCATCTTTATAAACTCCATCTGTAAATTTTTCAGGTTCATTTTCTACGTCCATGGCAAATGGGTTATGAGATAGCTCGATTTTTAAAAATCTCTTATATTAACTTCACCGTCTTGTCTGTCTATCGTGGTCCCGCGGAAAATCTAAAGTAAAAAATTACCCACTTCTCGTCATCCTATCGAGCTGAAATTTTGCACATAGACTTTTCTCACCTAAAAATCTATTCTGTAAAAATTTCAGATCAATCGAATGTACTGTAATTATAGTAAATTAATTAATTTTTAGATTATCTCTATGTATCTTTATGTAGCATTTAAATGTTTATGCTAGTCTGTCGCGCGGTGCGAATTATATTGAACATTATCAATACTTTTAGTTATGCCTCATATATATAAGGGATTTATAGTTAAAAACTTTCTTTTTAAGGGCTGTTTATTTTATTTTAATGCTTAAAAGTGACAAAGGGGCAGTCCATAAAGTACGTCACGCTCCAGAGGGGGGGGGAGGGGGTGTAAGAAAGTGTGACAGTTTGTAACAGGGGGGAGGGGGGATCCTGCCATGTGTGACGTCACGGTGTTTTATATTAAATTTTAATTATTTTGTTAATAAAAAAACAACATTTTTGTTTGAAAGTGTAACGTACTTTAGTCCGAGATTTGTGACAGGGTGGAGAGGGGGGGGGGTAAAAATGGTCAAAAATAGCGTGACGTACTTAATGGACGGCCACTAAGGGAAACTCAGAACCAAATAAGCTACGTTACACAGCAACGTGTGTATGCATGGCGAAACATCATAACGTTGGCTGGATTCCAAACTTTTTGAGTTCTAATTAGGGTATTTCATTTTCCCTTTATGGTATGTAGCAGTGCCATTAAAAATATTTTTGCGTAATCATTTTTTTTCCCAAGTCCGATAAGAATTTTACGCCGATCAAGACATCGTGAGTCACTTATAATTTCGCCCAGGGCCTAATGTGGCCCACGGGTTTTGAGTATGACACATCTGTGTAAAGAGTTAGTTGATTCCTATCAAAGACTGAATACCAAAAACAGAGCTTTAACTTTAATACACTTATGCATTGTTTTAATTCTTGTTTTATTCACATGTTCACAATTGACGTAGATGATCGACAATGGACAATGGAAAATATTGTTCACCTTGTTAATAATATATTAATAATGACTTGATTGTTTTTAATTTTTTTAAATGGTAATATTTTTTGAACAGATTTCTTTAAAGTAAAGGAAGATTAATAGGAAGAATAATCATGGGAAATATTTTTTAAAAATTAATAATTGTTATTAATTTCAAATTCCTCAGTCATCTATGAATAATTATGAAAATTGTCACAAATCTTACTCTTTGATTTATATATAAATAATATCAAAACCTTCTTTGTGTTCAAAAACACAAGTTTTAAAAAAAATTCTAGCGCAAATTGATAAGCGATCACATGAAAGATTTCGTAAGTAGGAAACATTTTAATACAAAAATTTAAAACGCTCAAATATCTGTGAGGAAAATTTTGTGTTAACCGTTTTATTTTTGTAAGACATATCAGTTATCTTTTTAAATAAAATGTAAGATTTTAAATAAATATGTCTTTGAACGATATATTTATGTGTTATTTTTTTAGCAGTTAAAGTAATTTTGATTTGGGGGCGTCCATAAAGGACGTCACGTACCCAGGGGTGGGAGGGGGTCACGCATTTGTGAGGAGGGGGAGGGGGTGTTTAAGAACTGTGACGTTACATTAAAAAGCGCGCAACTTTAAATAAAAGTTCCACTTAAATATTTGATTGCTTAAATTTATTTGATGACGTTTTACATGGCTTCACGCGTGTTACGATGTTAGAGTTCATTCAGCCTTACACTACATTTAGACTACATACATAATACTTAAATGACAAAAAAAGTGATTTGAAACATGCTAATTTTCAAATAGGACATGCGGCTTTTATGCTGGGGAGGGGGGGGCGGCCAAGCTTTGTGACGTCATATTGGAGGGGGGGGTCTAACTTTTTGTGAAAATGTGTGAAAAGGGAAGGGAGAGGAGTGAAAAATCTACTAAAATCGCGTGATGTCATTTCTGGACGGCTCCTTTGTACAGATAAATATGTACAATAATCGCAGACTTAAAATTATCCGTTTTTTTTCCCTCTTTCTAATAGTTCGATGAAAATGGCTTTTATGGCGAGAATACACGTCAATGATATAATATATTTTATGAAACTATTTATAAAAACTTAATAGGCATCTAAGCCCACTAACTCTAAGCGTGTTATTAATAATCACCCCCCCCACCCCACTTTCGATTTACGGGTAAACCCCTTTTCTTAGTTACAAATAACTTCCTCCAATGGGTTTCAGAAGTGTTCAGGATGTTGACTATCGTGTATACGTTACACTGGTACATTGCTCAGCTTTACATTGCCGTTCAGTATCTAGATTGTTGGTTTATTTTCTCTGAACGCCTCCTCTGTGATATGGTGTGCGCCACTGTGCGCCCTTGAAGTTGAAGGACAGATAACGTCCTCTGCGATAATAGGTGAGTGTTAGAGGGCAGTGCTTGGGGGGTTCTTTTTTAAAATGTTTTTTTTATGGCTTATTGGAATTCATCGCTCAAAAAGAATGAGAGAAGCTGTCAACTTAGGTGACTACAAAAGCATGTTCAAAGATGCATGTTTATGTAGCTCAGATATAGGCAACCATTGTTCTGCTTGTTTACTATACACATTTAGGCCAAATCAGAAGACATTAAATCGACAAGAAATAATAATAATTAATAATAAGGGGCCGTTCATAAATGACGTCACGCGGTTTTGGACGATTTTTTACCCCCTCCCCCCCTCGTCACGCGTCGTCACAAAAAGTTAGATCCCCCCCTCTAAAAATACGTCACAAAGCTTTGACCCCCCCCCCTAAAAAAAACAACAAAAAACAACAACTTATTTTCTATTTGAAAATAAGTATGATTCAAATCACTTTTATTGTCATTTAAGTATTTATTATTTATTTAGTGACGGTCTACATTCAGGGCCGGATTACCGCCTAGGCCTACAAGGCCCCGGCCTAGGGCCCAAGCCAGCCTAAGGGCCCCGGTGGTGGAATCTTTACATTAGCGCAAAAAGATTTACTTTAACCAAGAGAAAAAATCTTGAATTTAGAACATTTGAGGAAAACCGAAATTGTCTTAAATAAATTAACAACTAAACAACAAATTGAAACATAAAAAATATATTATTCCAAATAATAAAACAAAGTTCTATTGTTTAATGACCCTCTCTTTTATATTCGTAATAGAAATATCGATATCACGATGTCTGACTTCAATAAAAATCTAAGCGGGTTTCAGAAAAGAAACGGAATAAAGAAAACAAAACAAAAAGAAAAAATGCTTCTTCGTAATGTATCTAAATTAAACACATTTTTCGTCTAGACCTAGTTCTGGCTCTAGTCCTAGTACTTTATGTAGTAGTACTAGTCCATTAGCCAGTGGCAGTTGCAGCGATGCTGCGAATGACCGTCAACAGGTAACTCCAACAAACTTGTCTGACTGCAACTAGCTACCTGAAAACATTATTTCTGAAAAACCCGTAACAGCCAGTGGTGTAGTGGAGGGTGGGCGCGTGAGGGCTTTACCCTCCCACCTTTTTTGACAGGGAGGGCGCGCCCATCCTGCATTGAGGGCATGAAATTTCAATTAACTTCAATTTGACTTTTGAGACTGTGTTAGTCGTAGAACTTGTACCTTTGAGAAAAATACGCCGCGTGAAAAATTTGAAAAAAGAGGGCCCTGTCACCTCTTTTTTTAGGACTACACCACTGGTAACAGCTACAAAAAAAAAGATTATTTAGAAAATCCTGAATATATTTCTTTTTTAAGTGATGATCCTGATGAGTGGATGCTAGACGAAGTTACATTGGAGTGCCTTGTTCAAAATGGCATGAAACTAAATATTGATGCCCACTTTTCTTTTTCTAGGCTTCAATACACAGATAAAACCAGGTATCTATCGCTGTCACTTTTTAAATCCCTTATATTAACTTCACCGCCGTCTCTCTCTGTCTCTCTGTCTGTCGTTCGTCGTTGGGCGGGCGGAAAAACAAAAGTAAAAAATGACCCTTTTCCCGTGATGCCATCGAGCTGAAATTTGGCACACAGACTTGTGTCACCTAACAATGCATCGTATCAAAAGTTCAGATCGATCGAACGTACCATAAATAAAGTAATGCATTTTTAGTTTATCTATATAAAACTTTTATGTAGCAGTCACTATTGTTTACATTTTACGGGTGACTTCACGCCAGCCATCGGTGACCACATCTTGTGTTTTAACCAGGTGGAATTCACTCAGTTTCAGGATGTAAATGTTTGTCGCGTTGGAACATAATCAATACTTTAAGTTCTGTCTCATATATAAGGGGTTTATAGACAAAAATTTAGTTTTTACGGGTTTGTTTTATTAGCCAAACATTAAGAAATGGTGAAAACGACCTTGACCTTGGCTCATATTTTCGAAGATGTTTGGGAAATTGGGGTCACTAGCAAATGAAGTGTTCAACGACTGGAAAACCACAGTTCAAAGAATGAAGGAACATGAGAATTCGGAAGAACACAGGTCAACATTTGCGACACTATAAAGAATGATGGCGGTAGAGTTGACAAGAGTCTTGTTCTTCAAACAGAAAAATAAATAAAATACTGGCATGAGGTTTCGAGGCGCATTGTGGCTGTTGTGAGGTCACTTTCTGCATGCGGATTACCGTTTAGGTTTCCATGATAGATTTGGAAAAAAACAACACTGGGAACTATGTTAGTTCGATCTTTTCTGGATGTACACATAAAACTCCAGGGAAACAAAGGAAGTGGCACAACATCATATCTGTCGTCAAAAATAGGCGATGAAATGATCAATCTAATGGCAGAAAGGGTAATAAATACAATCATGACTGAGATCAAACTTGCCAAAAAATTCTCTATCGCTGTGGGCTCAACTCCGGACATTTCTCATGTAGATCAACTTTCTTTCATTGAGAGATATGTCTCTGAAGACGGATGTACTGCCGAACGATTTTTTATATTCATTCCGGTATTCATTCATAGTAGTATACATTGTATTATTCTGATGTTTATTAAAGTCATTAAAGGCAATTAAAGATTATATGTTCTGTACTGGTGCATTTAATTTGCTAAATTTCCAAAATAGCTTCGACATGGTTGGGGGGGCCCATAAGTGAAAAGTGCCTAGGGGCCCTGTGTCTCTTAAGTCCGGGCCTGTCTACAATATAATATCGTAACCCACGTGAAGCATTTTAAAAAAAAACTTTTAACCGGCCTTCAGAAAACGAACTGTGTTAACATCCTTGGATTATATTTTATTTTAATACATACAAATTTAACATTGACTATTAATCATCACGGTTAACGTCTTTGTTTAGAAAAAAATTTATTTAAAATTAATATTTTTAAAATGTATTTTTTTTAAAAATCCTTCAATTGACTGACGTAACAAAGAGGTCGGCAAACAGGGGTAAATAACCTCATCTTGGGTCAAAAGGGAATTCTTGGGGGTAATGCAGACTCATTTGGGACATATAACATCCACTACAATCCACTAGATATATTAAAAATACGTCATGTACGCTTGGAACATATGCCCATTATTGAACCGGTTCCTTCAAGAAAATGCATTTTTTTAAAATTTGACAAATATGTAGATTTTTTACCTACATACTACACCCTACTTTCATATATATTGACACGAGGGACAATAATCTTAATCCACATAACTTGACTGTATCAAGTATCCTTTCGGTGATATTTAAAATTAATGCCTTAAAAACTGATCTAAGAAGAAAAGTTGTTTTGTGCTCCTCTCGCGATGTCAAGAATTTGATGCATTCAATAAAGTTAATGAATACTTGACTAATTTTAAATGGGCTCATTTATCATTATATCTAGAATGGCCAGGGGCGTTTGACCAAAAACCAATCGAACAATTATATCAAAAACGTTTATAATTCTATCAAATAAATCCCCCCCCCCATTAAGAAAAAGGATATTCCGTGTCGTTTTGACTTAAAACATCTACACATAATAATATTCAGATCATTTTTAGACACTTTTCATGCTTGTAAAACTCACCAGGAGCATTTTGGGGGGGGGGCTAACGACGCTCCCCTAAATCCCCGAGTCATGTGAGCAGGACCTAGAATCTCAAACTTAAGGATTATAATTTGATTTAATTTTCGGGTCTTGATAGCTTAAGCCAACATACGTCTGATGGCCTACCGACTGGCACATTGAGAAGCACTGATTTTAAATTATTTTAAAAAATATATATAATTTTTACAAAAGTCATTAAATAAATTGTAAGCGGCCAAATATTTCAGTGAAAGTTTTATTTAAAGTTAACCTTTTGATGTGACGTCACATTTCTTCAACCCCCCTCCTTCCTCGTCACGCATCGTCACAAAAGTGTGACCCCCCTCCCCCCTCTAGGTGCGTGACGTCATTTATGGACGGCACCTAATGCGGGAAAATAAATGCGTAGAAACACTTTTCAAATTAAGTATATAAAAATGGCCAATCCGTGGCTCGCGAGCCGCATGCGGCCCTTCTGTATTCAAATTTCGGCTCACGAACAACTTTTCGTTTGAAATACATAATATAAAAATAAATGAAAGAAAACAAGTTGCTGACTTATATCCATTTTCGGTACAACCTACTGCTGTTAACTTTGTTCTCCAAAAGAAAGCTCCTAAAAATCAAAGCGTCGAGCAGGAACTAGTAACCATCTAACAGAAATTATTTGCACAAAATAGTTCTAGAATTCAAACATATTTAAAGAAAAGTGCTAGTTCAAATGCTTCTCAGTAGAATCATAACAACTTATGGTAAATATACTTACGATTTTATTATTATCAGTGCGTTTTTATTCATATATTTTTCGTATTTAAATATTTTTTCAACAAAAACGCATCTATTTATGCAACATACAGTTAGGGTTTTTTTAAAAATTAAATTTTTTATTCATAAAATTCGAATACAAAATAATATTTTTAATCAATCAAAGAAATTTTAAAAAATCATGAAGGTTGTGTCTTGACCCATCGCGTTTCAATGCGGTTGTCAACAATTCATTTAACGTGTAAAATTGCTCTCAGGTACTACTGGTCTGGCCACCTCTGAATTAGATTGAATTGATACACTGTAAAGAAGACAGAAGTTGGTTAATAAATAGATATGAATCAATATACAACAGATCAGTTAGAAAGTCATTTTTATATTACAGTCGGACCTCTCTAAGTCTAACTCAAAGGGACCTGAAAAAAAATCGACTTACGGAGTTTTCCAGTAAGGGAAAATGGAGTAATAGGCTCAGATTAGTCAATGTTGATATTGAGGGGGGGGGGTACATCCATACAACTACAAGCGAGAAGTATTGACAGGAAGGAGAGGCTGTGTCTGATGTTTCATATGAAAGGAAGTCGACTTAGCTTTGAAATACCATCACTGAGAAAGCCCCACAACACTTGACTCCCTCCGCAGTGGGATGGGGGATTAAGATTTTTCCTTTTACTAGTTTTACCCAAACGCCTTTGAAAATTCATTTTTCGGAGGTTGGAAGCCAAAAATCTTCGAGTTAAGGAGATCTATATTACATTAGTCGTATGGAATTTGGCAGGGACCTAACAATTAATTCGATATAGGGAGGTTTTCGACTTGGGGAAGTTCGACTTAGCGAGGTCCGACTGTATTAGCAATAATGTTCACTAGTCATCTATTATTAGAATGGTTAACCAAAAGCATGTTCGGTAAGTTACCAAGGTTACAACGTCTGTTCTTATCTTATCTATAACAGACGCACCTTCTATACAGAAGATTATTGCGTTTTCTTTCAACCCTAAAAACAGCCCTTGTTTAATAATTGCTTTACATCACATTGTTATCCTTTAAAGAAAATAATGCATTTACCAACGAATATTTTCATAATTGTGCACAAAGTAAGTTAATGTTTCATATTGGTAATTAAGTAATATTAGTATTAAGAAATAGGTTAAGTTAGTGTAGAATTCTTTACATGTTTAAAAAATGTAATTTTGGGTCTAATTAGTTAATTAAAGGTGCCTGATTATTTCGTTTCCTTATATTTTGACAATGTTATAACAAAGCATACATCGCTTAAAATTTTTAAAAACATTATTCAAGATAAGTCTTAAAATACCAAATATTCAAGACCGGATTTCAAGAATTTCTTATCAACTTAATTTAGCAGAGGAGAAGCAAGGATATTTTACGCCAGGGGACAAACTATAAAATTGCCCCTTCCCCCCACCCTTGATTTAATAATCTAACCTTTGATCATGTATTATTATGTGAAATTGTTAGCCTCAATTTGCCGTCCGTCTATTTTGGCGTCCAGGAACCGATGTACCCACTTTTCCCCCTCGCTTATCCTTTTAATTTCAGTAGCAATCTTTCTACTAAACGCAATTAGCTCCAATAATTTCTTCACATTCTATTTTACGCATCTTCACCTCATCAATTTATTCATACATTTTGAGCATTATTATTTATGCGATAATCCTTTGTTAAGAATAATTTATTCAATAGCTCCAAATGTGGCATTCTCATTATTTATTAACTGAAATCTAGATATCACACACCCCATACGCTTCACACCCCCACCCTCGCGCACATTAGCGCCAGTGCACTGTGTCTTCAAACCGTGTCCCCCCACGCACATTAGCGCTAGCACTGTGTCTTCAAACCGTGACCCTCCACCCCCCACGCACATTAGTGCAAATGCACTGTGTCTTCAAACCGTGACCCCCCCCCACGTGCACATTAGCGCCAGTGCACTATGTCTTCTAACCGTGACCCTCCACCCCCCACGCACATTAGCGCCAGTGCACTATGTCTTCTAACCGTGACCCTCCACCCCCACGCACATTAGCGCCAGTGCACTATGTCTTCAAACCATGACCCCCCCCCCGCGCACATTAGAGCCAGTGCACTGTGTCTTCAAACCGTGACGCGCACATTAGCTCCAGTGCACTGTGTCTTCAAACCGTGACCCCCCAATCCCTCCGTGTAATTAACCGGTAGCTTCTAAGCAACACATTAGTTTTAATCCTTCTAAATTATTTTCCCAAATTTTACAAGAAAAATCCTCATTTATTACCCCCCATCAGGGGTCTTTCAAAACACCAAGTTAACAGTAGTCGCCGCCTAGAGGAATAAAACAAAATCAAATTTCTTGACCAAATTCTGACGCCAGTCATGAAGCTGGATTTATAATTCCACAAGGACTATCAGTTTTAAAAACACGTGGGATTTTGGGGGAGCGGACTGAAAACTAAACAGGAAGCATTTTGTCGTACATACAAGTACAAGTAGCAAAATGTGCATAATAGAATAGAGATTAAAAAAAATTCCTACCGCAAGTGTGAAACCTAGATTCAAGGGGGAAATGCCAGCGACAGTTCAAAATATCTTTACAAATAAAACAGGAAGTATGAATATAATTGATGGGTGGTAAGCAACAAAAGGTGTTGACATGTAAATCATCTGGGAATTTTTCTTTTCTGAATCGAGACGATCACCGTCAAACAAGTTTTAAAAAAAAACCTGGGGAAATCATAAACTGAACTGACCCGGTTTACATTGTATCAGATGATGAATTACTGTTCTCTGTCACAACTTCTTTTCTGACTCATCTCATTCCTATCTTACTGAACTTCTGTCGGTCTACTCACCCAGTCGTCAGCTACGCTCTTCTGCAGACAGACGTATTCTCTGTGTTCCTAAGACACGAACTAAAACTTTTGGTGAAAGGGTCGTTCTCTTTTTGTGCGGCCATACAATGGAATTCTCAACCATTACACATCCGTAGTATTCGAACTACCAAGTCCTTCAAGACTGCACTTAAAACGCATCTTTTCAAAATGTATTTACAAAATTGAAGAAAAAACATTTGTTTTAATGATTAGCGTATCTTGTGTGTAATGTACTGTCCTTTATGTTGTTATTATGGTATGAATGGTTATTTAATTATTATGTGTATGTTATGATCTCAATGTAAAGCGCTGTGACCCTGGTTCCCTACTGGGATACAGCGCTATATAAATTATCAATTATTATTATTATTATTATTATTATTATTATTATTATATTATAGACTTTTAAACTTCATGTGTGTTTTTTTTAATTATTTTTTTAAATTCCATAATAGATCCTATCATAGGATGTCCGCCAAAACGAAATGGTTACCAGGGATCATCGCACTCTGTTGTGTCGCGGAGCTTGTCACTTATAAAGGTGCAGAAGGTGATGCTGCCATCAGAGTTCATCACCTAGGAGCAGGTCAACTATTCAAATGGAACGGCGACCAAGTCAAATCGCTTGACCAAGTCCGATGGCATGTAGACCGACCGATTCTTCCAGGTAACCCACCTGTCAAGGAAGCCATGACGCCAGATCGTATCAATACAGCCTCGACTGTTTCTGCCAACACAAACATCCCTACAACCAAGATATCTCTGGCGAATGACCTATCCATTGAAATCACTCCGGATAACAGGTTTTTTTGTTTACCCTGTGTATGCTCCAAAAACAAAACGAATTTTGTGATAGCGAACTGCACTAGCAGGTATTTAACAGACTTCCCCTCAGAACTGCCGAACAGTATTAATAGCATTGACATGTCAGCAAATGATATCACTTATCTCAATTTCAACGGCATTCTCCCATACGCTTCACTAACTAAGATAACGTTGACGTGTAATCGAAATTTGAATAGAATTGCAAACACGTCATCAACCCTAATCAAAAGTTCAGTACTTCAAACCCTGGACTTGAGCAGCAACAGCATTGTTGTCATAGAAAACGGAAGCTTTCGTTATTTTCCCGATGCTACGGGATTTGATCTTGCGAGGGAATAAATTACCACAAATCACAAACCAAACATTTTTTGGCCTTCAGAACCTTCAAAGCCTGGACCTGTCAGCAAATAAAATTGCACACATCGAAATTGGGGCTTTTGAACATTTCACGAAGCTGAGATATTTAGACCTTAGTTGTAATCCTCGGGTCGGGCTAAGCACGGAGAAATTGCCCCCAGCGTTGTTCAGGCCCTTGGCAAACCTGTGGGTTCTGGTCCTACATGGTGTTAAATTGAAACAAGATTCCGTCTATCCCAAAGAAACGTTCGCGCAATTGCCGAGGCTGGAAGAATTAACAGTAGACGGACTGGACACGGAGTTTGGACCAGAATTCAAGTCACTCACAAACTTGCACCATCTTGAAATAGGATCTGTTAGAGGGTGTGACCGAAAAAATATCTCTGGCACATTTTTTGAAAACATCCCCTTTCTCTTGCTGTTTTCCATGACTCAGTGTAACTTGGAATATGTGGACTCAACGGCGTATAGCAAACTGAAAAATTTATACGAACTTAAACTGGCATTCTTACCGAAGTACAGTTTAGCGACGGCGCTCGTCGACATGCGAGGCTTGCAGACGCCATCGCTCCGAGTTCTGATATTGATGCATCTCTTCGATAATAACGAAACGTGTCAGGTTTTAAGAGGAAATCAATCCAAGTATTTGACAAATTTGAAGCTAATTCTTCTAGACCTCTCTGACAATCTGCTCGTCTATATCGAAGAGGAGTTCATCCAGCGCCTGCCAGCAACATTAAAGAATTTGATAATGAGACAAAACAGATTTACCACTGATCGAATGCCCTTGACCCTGTTCGGTGCCTTACGTAGTCTCGTGTGTCTTGATGTGTCCTACCAGAACAGAAACGTTGAGAAAAAAAGTATTAAAAAAAACGTGTGCTTTAAAGATCAGTTATCAGAGAATCTCTCGTCGAAATATGGTTTGTTTTGTCGAAAGTTTTATCCGCGTATCCATGAAACATTACATCACAGAACTGATGACATGGCGATTGAGCAGAGTAACTGCGACACGAAACCTTACCATGAAGGCGACGATTCTCATCTAAATAACTGGAATGAGCAAAACGAATTACCGCCAAAATTAAAACTAATCCAAGCCTCTCATTTCATGGGCTTTGGTCTCAAAATATTTCAAGCCGACTTTCAGAGCAACAGCAGCCTTGCCCACATTGATTTATCCAATACATTTTTAACGACTTCAATCGCCGAGGAGATGAAGATACCTGTAAGTTGCACAAAAGTGGAGCTCGGAGAAAACTACGTTGATAAACTAAACGATTTATTTTTCACACAGAAAAATAAAGTGTTGTATGTTGATCTCCACGACAACCTTCTCGGTCCTATCATTGCCAGTGACATCAATGGAACTATGTTTAAAAACCTGCAAAATGTAAAGTACATGGACCTTGGGAAGAACTTAATCTCAAATATTCCCAAAACATTCTTTCGGGGGCTAGTGAAACTTGAGACGCTGAGATTGTCTGAAAACAATTTACAGTCACTTAATTCAAGCTTTTCGGGCCTTAATAATTTAAATTCTATTGATCTAAGAGACAATTCTGTTGCTTGGATATCCAAAGACGTCCGCGATGATTTGGACGAAATTGCGAGCCTTCATGACTTGTCTATTGATCTGACAAATAATCCTCTGCCTTGCACGTGCAACATGTTGGGTGTTCTACACTGGATGGAGGGAACGAAAGTTGTCTTTCTCAATAGAGACATTTTGATCTGTCGCTTTGATGATGGATCAGAGGAACACATTGGAGATTTCAAAGTTAGGCTTAGAGCTCTACAGAGACGGTGTGCAACGAAATCCTTTATCATTGTAACGTGTGTGGCTTCCATGGCTGTAGTTGGTATATTTTTTGGATTCGCGCTGTTGTATCGTTTCCGGTGGAGACTTCGGTATGTTCGATACATTGTTATGGCAGAGTTTGGTGGGTTTAAACCTAAAACAACAACAGAAAACGGGTTTAAATTTGATGCCTACATACTTTACACGGAAGAAACTCGAAATTTCGTCATCCGGGACTGTGTGAGGGAACTAGAGGAGAAAAGGGGACATAACTTGTGTTTTGAAGATCGTAACTTCATGCCAGGATCGCCTATCGTGTCTGATATCGTCAGTGCCGTCAACAACAGCCACAAGACAGTTCCGGTGGTCACTCCGGAGTTTTACGATGGCGATTTCTCCGAGTATGGTGTCAAGATGGCCGTCATGGAAGAGATCTTCAAGAAACGCTTAACTCTCCATCTTTGTATTTACCAACCAACGCCCAGTGAGATGATGTCACATGACTTTCTTGTGGCCATGAAGAGAAATGACTACACAGAGTTTCCTGATGACAAAGACGCTTCTGAAGAAATTGTTCAGAACTTCTGGGATCGACTTTCCCGTGCCATTGGTCACAACCAAATACAAGTTTAGATTGTGACATATTCTTACATTTATCAATATTAAAAGATGTTCGAGACTAAATATTAAGTGCAAAATTATCTTCCCGTTATTTGGCACTGCCTGGCTCAGAGGTGTTCTACAGCAGTGCTTCTCAAAGTGGTGGTCCGCGGACCGGTGCCGGTCTATGGCCATCCACCTCCGGTCCACGGAATTTATTAAGAAAGGACCAAAAGATCTAATTATAATCCTTCATAAAAAGAAGAAAAAATTAAGCTTCCACCTTCAAATCCTTGTTACTAAGCCATTGATCATGATGTTCCTCGTTCTTTTACAACAAGCGACAAACATAAGAAAATTGTACATCTAGTAATTTAGAAACCAATACAATGAGAGATTATTATTTTTTTCAAAAAAAGTGTGTAGAGTTATTTACGTCATTTTAGAAACAATAACCAAACGCCATCAAACATCATATAAAAGACAGTCAATTTAAGCTAAAACACATGGTTACAGATCTCAAGTTTCTGGAGAATTTTTTTTTAAAGAGCTAAGTGTTATTCAAGTGGTGTCATTAGTGCTCACGTGAATTGACAGGACACAAAATCTACACTTTAAATTATCTCTTAAACTGCCACTGAACCATGTACCATGGGGCACAAAGATGGTTTTATTTTTGGCTGGTTGTGTATTCCGGTCTGGGGTGAAAGCATGTAAGAGCCTCTCAACCGGACCACTATAATATAATTGTCAACCACTCACGTATAAAAAAAACAGCTAAGTTTTGTTGAGAAATGCCACTCACCAATAAAAAAGGAAAGAAGATATCCTACTGGGGCGAAACCAATCCTTCCCCCAATTTATAAGCTACTCATTCCGATGTACTTTTAACCATTTTTTTTTCTCCAGCGTTCGATAAATTTATATTTTGCCGGTCTATTGGCAAGTGATGCAGCTTTCACAGGTCACGGCTATGTGGGAACTGTTTGACACAATGACCAGCGCCTTTGTTTCCCTATCTCGAATCAGGTACCCATTTGTAGTTGGGAGGACTCGAGTACACCCTTTTCCGGGTCCCGGATCCCCGCCTTCTCGGAACTTCGAACCCGCCTCTATCGGTACGCTAGTCGAACACGCATTCCGCTTGACCACCAATGTGCCCCAAACTCACAACGAAAAACCCTTTGATTTATTATAATTTTGTGATATTATTTTTATGCCAACAATTAAGTATTAAGATTTGTCGACAATAACCAACACTAAATGATCCCAATTCATTCATGCCTCTCTACGAATCCCGCTAGATTCTTATAAGAAACATATGCTCTGGCTGTATCTGAGACCTTGTGTTAGAAACCTGTGGTAATTTACTTACCAACGGAGGCTTTACGTAATACAATAATTTAAACAACATAATCTAACGTTTTACAGCTACAAATATCTAGTAACACGAAGCGTTCTCTCACTTTTACCATTATCATTTCTTAGTTGGAGCCACAATAAACCATAGGGATGACGTCATTTTATCATAATAATAGAAGAAAAAACATCATTGGCGAGGCATTTCAAACTATTAGAATGATCTCATTAAATCCAGACTACATCATTGGCGAGGCATTTCAAACTATTAGAATGATCTCATTAAATCCAGACTACATCATTGGCGAGGCATTTCAAACTATTAGAATGATCTCATTAAATCCAGACTACATCATTGGCGAGGCATTTCAAACTATTAGAATGATCTCATTAAATCCAGACTACATCATTGGCGAGGCATTTCAAACTATTAGAATGATCTCATTAAATCCAGACTACATCATTGGCGAGGCATTTCAAACTATTAGAATGATCTCATTAAATCCAGACTACATCATTGGCGAGGCATTTCAAACTATTAGAATGATCTCATTAAATCCAGACTACATCATTGGCGAGGCATTTCAAACTATTAGAATGATCTCATTAAATCCAGACTACATCATTGGCGAGGCATTTCAAACTATTAGAATGATCTCATTAAATCCAGACTACATCATTGGCGAGGCATTTCAAACTATTAGAATGATCTCATTAAATCCAGACTACATCATTGGCGAGGCATTTCAAACTATTAGAATGATCTCATTAAATCCAGACTACATCATTGGCGTGGCATTTCAAACTATTAGAATGATCTCATTAAATCCAGACTACATCATTGGCGAGGCATTTCAAACTATTAGAATGATCTCATTAAATCCAGACTACATCATTGGCGAGGCATTTCAAACTATTAGAATGATCTCATTAAATCCAGACTACATCATTGGCGTGGCATTTAAAACTATTAGAATGATCTCATTAAATCCAGACTACATCATTGGCGAGGCATTTCAAACTATTAGAATGATCTCATTAAATCCAGACTACATCATTGGCGAGGCATTTCAAACTATTAGAATGATCTCATTAAATCCAGACTACATCATTGGCGAGGCATTTCAAACTATTAGAATGATCTCATTAAATCCAGACTACATCATTGGCGAGGCATTTCAAACTGAAAGGAGACTTCTGTACGTGTTTTTGTTATCCCCCCCCCAAGCCCCCGTCATTTCCCTGCTTGTTTCATTGGTTTCTATGAACAATAGAAGTAGCCTACTATGAATCACTGATGACCAATATGACGGGAACATTGCTCATCGTTGATCGTTATCGGAAAGAAGTATTTATGTACAAGCACAAAGATGAGATTTAACGAAAACCCCAATTTCCCATCAGTGGTAGTAACTGGGATATCAGCAATCGGCAGAGGGGCGGCAACTCTAGCGTCAAGACAACTCAAGCCATCGTTAAAAAGCGGGGGTGTTGTGTACTTTTAAAATATTTTGAACATCCGGAAGTAAGTTTAATAATTGAGATTCAAGGTCGTATCTTATCAATTACAGACGCTCCTTTTATACAGAAGATTATAGTGTCCTACGCTTATCCATGGTCGTAGTCTTTTATTTTATGAGGGTTTTGAATGTTGATAATGTGTTTGTTTTACTGGTTTGATTAGGCGACTCATTCCAAGCACGACGTCCATACCGGGAAGGAAGAGAACTTGTATGATTGAAATCACATATTGAACATTACTTTTTTTTTATCCTTATGTCTATTTCAGGGATGTATTGAATTTTTTTAAAATTATTTTGTAATATTTTTTTAAAATGTCCAAGTTATATTTGGCTCAAGGATAAGCAGACGTCACAGTTATTTAAAGGTAACCCTTATAAAATCAACTCTTTATAAAAAATATATATGCCTTTTAGTATGGACTTGCGTCATGCGTTGACCTCAATCGTGATGTTGAGAGCTTCACATAGAATGCATAGCGTCAGCGTGTTGGAATCATTCCCTGGAGTCATTCAAACATGACATTAAAAAAAGAAGGTGAAGGGTTTGAGTGGGTGGTACTGGGCATAATAGGACAGTGCTTCTCAAACTTTTTAGTATGGCGAACCGGCAGGAACATTTTTACATTGCACTAGGGACTGGTGCACTTTTTACCTGTACTTCATATAGAATGGGACTGCGATAAAGCTTTTAAATAAAATACAAAATACACAAACAAATTGTGCAATGAAAAAAATAAATTCGAGCTTTATTTTTAAACTAACACGACAGTAGACGTTTCGGCTAATGCCTTTATCAGTACAATAACATAAAACATTTTTTTTTCATTGCACAACTTGTTTGTGTATTTGTATTTTACCTGTACTTACATGGTAGCGAAATGTATTATATGTAATTTTATTCCTTTCATTTTATTTTATTATTTATTTTCTTGTGTGTGTCCCATAACCTCGTGGTCGTTGGGGGTTCCAATGTTTCCATCAGAACTTTCTCGGGGCTTGGTAGACCATGGCGGCGCCCATCTCCTCTCCAGGTCAGCGGAGGACTTTTCTTAGCGTTAGTCATTCATCATTTATTGTGGCTTTGCGTGGGCTCGATCCCACGCCCCTCATCTTGTGAGGCGAGCGCACTATTGACTTCGATTATTATCCCAAAAAAATGAGATGTACTATAGAGTTAGTATTATTATTTGAAAATGGAAGATTACAATTATATTTTTCTGTCCTTTCTTGATAACTTCTGCGGACCGGCGGCGAATGGCCCACGGACCGGTACCAGTCCGCGCACCACCACTTTGAGAAGCACTGTAATAGGACATGTATAACACTGTTAGTAAAAACAACAGGGGAAGTAACTCGTTTTTAAAAAAAAATAAAACAAATACGGGTTTTTCCCTAGTTCATGTTATTACCAATTTTTATTATCTGTGTCATATCTATACAGACGCTCCTTCTAAATAGAAGATTATTGCGTCCTACGTTTTGGTAAGAACGTATTTGGAAAGTTGAGCAGCGTTCACAGGCCACGGCTAAGAGTGACCAAGCGATTTCCCAGCCGTGACAAACTGACAGAAAAAGACATTGCGCTGTTATAATAAATAAATTTACTGGACAATTTCATAACACAGCTTTAAAGTCTCAGCGTCCATTAGCTTATAATTAGATGAAAATGTCTAAAAATTAGGGCTGTTATCGATTAATTTAAATTTAATCATTAGCTCTTGAAAAATTATCGATTAATTAATCGATAATTTCGATTAAAGCCAAAAATATAAATTTATGAGGTCATTAAACTGAAAATTTCTCACGGACATTGAAAATTAAGAATATTTAGAACTAAATTTTATGACAATGTGTTGATACTTGATCGGATCAGTGGCGTCACTAGGGGGTGTGGTGGGGCGGGCCGCCCCGGGTGACACCCCCCTGATCAGGGGGGTGTGTCACCAAAATCTAAAATTTAACTGTGTACGATTTTATGTCCAAAAAAAAGAGACGACACATTTTTTTCACCTCGAAAAAAATTACGAAATGCAATTAAATACTTGAAATGCGAAAACTTATTAATAAAAAAATATCAGTTAATATGGAACAATAAAACAGTCCCAACAAACAACAATAAAATAATTAGGAAAAAAATAAAAGGACCAGCCGCACATAAGAAAGTATTAAAAAGGCTGGACATGAAAGAGACGGTGACGTTTGTTTTAAATGATATAAAGCCAACTGGGCTTTGATATACTGACACCATGGACGCACCCCACCTCACTAGTCATGTCTCAGAATTCCAAAATTGATGACGAAGTGAAGCGTCTCGAAACTAATTAGTAAGTTACACTAAGCAGTGGCGTCACTAGGGGGGGGGTGCAAGGGGTGCTTACCGAAACGAGTGACACAATCCCAAAAGGTGACACCAAAATGTCAAATTCTGTATGTTCCCGTTATTTGGCACGGGAAAACTCGGAGGAGTTGTATGGGGTAAGTCGTGAGTGGGGTGACACCATGAGCTACCGCCCCGGGTGACACCAACCCTAGTGACGCCTCTGGATCGGATGTTTGTGCTTAAGGTGGTACGTCAGCGATGTATTTGATCCTTTAAAAGATAATTGTTTATGGCAGTGAACACAGTAAACTTTTTCAACATCTTCGACTTTGCCATCCGCAGTTAGCTTTAAAAAAAATGTTTGCTCAACTTTCTAGTTATATGTTTAAATTTTAACTGCGCTGATGCTGTAAGCCAATTTTATAATATTACGCGGGAGAAGTTTGTACGTAAAAAATTTTTATAAATTATTATTTATAATTAATTATTTATTAATAAATTTTTTAAAAAATATATTATGAATATTTTCTTTAATTTTAATCGAATTTTTATAGATTAAAATAATTTTAATCGATAAAAAATTTAACGATTAATCGAGAAATTAATCGTTAATTTCCGCAGCCCTACTAAAAATATTTATTATTTTAAAATATGCAGCTGCAATTAATACGAAGTTACAATTTTATGTTTTCGCACAGCTGATGATTTGGAAAGCAAGCAGATCGAAAGTAGTAAGTTCACGTCTAAATTATGTAAGATTAATTTGAGGTAGTGTTTAAAATTTAAAAAAAATTCTTTTAAACTTGACGCATAAAAGCTTTTTTTTAAATATAAAGCTAACTAATCAACAAGTCATGACTTTCGTTACTGCTGGTGTGACCAATGGCACGGGAAAGTCGATCCCAGAAGTTCTGAACAATTTCTTCAGAGGCGTCTTCGTCATCAGGAAACTCTGTGTAGTCATTTCTCTTCATGGCCACAAGAAAGTCATGTGACATCACCTCACTGGGCGTTGGTTGGTAAATAAATAGATGGAGAGCTAAGCGTTTCTTGAAGATCTCTTCCACGACGGCCATCTTGACTCCATACTCGGAGAAATCGCCATCGTAAAACTCCGGAGTGACCACAGGAACTGTCTTGTGACTGTTGTTGACGGCACTGACGATATCAGACACGATAGGCGACCCTGGCATGAAGTTACGATCTTCAAAACACAATTTATGTCCCCTTTTCTCTTCTAGTTCCTTCACACAGTCCCGGATGACGAAATTTCGAGTTTCTTCTGTGTAAAGTATGTAGGCATCAAATTTAAACCCATTTTCAGAATGAGTTTTAGGCTTAAACCCAAAAAACTCAGAAATAACAATGTATCGAACATACCGAAGTCTCCACCGGAAACGATACAACATTGCGAATCCAAGAAGGACAACAATAACAATCATTGATGCCACACATATTACGAAAGTAGTTACTTTTGTAGCACACCATCTCTGGAGCGCCCTAAACCTAACTTTTAAATCTCCAATGTAGCCATTCGATCCGTCATCAAAGCGACATATCAAAATGTCTCTATTGAGCAAGACAACTTTCGTTCCCTCCATCCAATGAAGAACATCCAACATGTTGCACGTGCAAGGCAGAGGATTATTTGTCAGATCAATATACAAGTTATGAAGGCTCGCTATTTCGTCCAAATCATCGCGGACGTCTTTAGAAATCCAAGCGATGGAATTGTAGCTTAAGTCTATTTGCCTTAAATCCTTTAAATTATCAAAACTCGTATTTAGAACCTGAAGACTGTTATCCGATAACCTTAATGTCTGAAGCTTTTTTAAGCCCACAAAGAACTGTTTGGGTAGTTCTGATATTAAGTTCATCCTGAGATCCAAATGAATAACTTTACCTAGTCTTTCAAACGTTGTTCCATTGACATCCTGGGCGAAGTAAGGTCCAAGAATATTGTTATGGATGTCCAGATAGATCAAGGAATTATTTTGTGGAAAAAACTCCACATTTATCTCCTTAATATAGTTGCTTCCCATCTCTGCTTTCTTAACACTGACAGGTACAGGTAAGGCTCCAATGAAACTAGTTGTTAAATATGTGTCATATAATTGAACATGGTTGAGGCAACTATTCCGTTGGGCATAGGCCTCAAATATATTTTTACCAAAGTCTATGAAACGTGACGCTTCGATGCGAGCCAATTTAACTGGAACACTGAGGCTGTGAGGAACGTCCTTGAGCTTTTTGTCTAAGACGTGGTCATCACATCTAACCTGCTCCTGGAAGTTAATGTTGCTCTGATCTTCGGTGCTGTTCTGAAAACCTGTCTTAATTCTACCACCGTTTTCAACCATCTGAGTTATCCCATCTAATTCACTCGAATGAGCTTTTCGACAATTAACTGCTGGTTTGACGTTGGGGCAAACGTTGGCCTCCTCATTCTCATCGGAAATCATGTTTTGTGACGACACGTCAAGATTCGAGAGTTCTGTTAGTGGACTGAACATAGTCAAAGGAAGAGACTCCCTCGTCAGTCTGTTGTGACTTAGAATGAGATGCTCAATTGTTTTAGGCAAGAGTTTTACAAAATTCTTTGATATGAAAACCAGCAAATTGTCCGAAAGATCTAAAAGCGTAAGATTTAAAAATGTCAGATATTTGGCGTCCTCTCTCCTTAATCCCATCAACCAGCTTTTTTTATTATACAAACGAATTAGCTTCAAAACGTTTAGTGACGAGTTATACAAACTCTTCATGTTTTCAAGAGCTGCGTGTAAATCATAGTTTGGTAAAGCCACTAAAGAAAGAGATGTTAAATTCACTTTGAAAAACGCATCTGGGTCAAATAAATTTAAGCTGCACCCGATCATAAAAAATCTTGTCAGGTGAGGAACGTTCATAAAATATCCCCGATCAATTCTACTTCCAGAGCATCCCTTGTAGTTCCCGACTTCAAGGCTTTTCAGGTTTTTTAAGGTCTGAAATTCTTTCCCAAACTCCGTAGTGAGTCCGTCTAGACTTAACTTCCACAGGCTCGGCAAACGCGTGATGGTTTCATTGGGGTAAGTTAAATCATCGACCTTTGAGACTCCGTGTAAAAACAATGTATTCACATTTGTAAGAGGCATGAAGAGTTTCGGTGGTAGCTTCTCCTGGCTGTACCCCAGATTCGGGTTGCAACTTAAATCCAAATATTTTAAACCTGCAAAATACCCAAACGCGTCATCGTGAATATAGTTTATTAGATTTGATGAAAGGTCCAGGTAATGAAGCCTTTCTAGACCGAAGAATGTCTTCTTCCGAATGTTAGATATGTAATTCCCACGCAGTGTTAAATTGTTAAGTCTTGGGAAAATTGCAAAACTCGCGTCGTCAATTGTGCTAATTCCGTTGTTACTTAAATCCAAGGTTTTTAACTGTGAGTGTGTGCTGCTGGTTGATGAAAAGTTGGTGACGTGCTTAAAAAAGTTGTCGCACGATAGCTTGAATAAAAACAACTTGGGATAGTTCATGGCAGTTGAAAAATTTAGATCGATCACCCTATTTCCTGACATATCAATAGACCAGACGTCAATGGGAAGTCTTCTAGGCGTCTCTGCGAGACCTCTGGCCGAACAATTAGCCGTGACTTGCTTCTTCTCTGTTTGGGAACACATGCATGGTGAGCAGGTGAACGAATCTGTTTGTTTGTAAGCATTTACACCTGGCTCTAGTACGTCTGTTTGTTTGTAAGCATTTACACCTGGCTCTAGCACGTCTGTTTGTGTGTACGCATTTACACCTGGCTCTAGTAAGTCTGTTTGTTTGTAAACATTTACATTTGGCACTACTACTCTTCTCTGATGAATTGTCAACTTTCTATTCCCGCTTGCATTTTCCAATGATGCGATACCACTACAGAGGGCTGAAGTACAGAACATGAGAACTACCAACAAGTTCATAATTGTAGTCTGGAGCATCCTAAGGGAAAAAATGACAGGTTCACTCACGTCAAAAATTTGAAATTTTAAAATTTTAAACTGTGTAATGTTTCCTAATCATATAACTTATAACCTCATTGTATACTTTATTTCCAGACTATCCTATAACAGAAAACGGAGCTAAGCTTTGGGCCAATGTCCTCAGTATAAATTTTAGAATTTATTCAGCATTATTTACAAATATAAAAACATTATTCAATACATTTTATTTTAAATTATATATTTATTTTTTTAATTTTTAAAGTTCTCAGATGAGAAGAATTTATTATTATTCTTGCTCATTTTTTAGACTTTTAACATTTATTATGTTAACCGACTTATATAATTATTCGTTATGAGGAAAAGAAACCTAACTCATTATATTCCCGTGAACTTCTATATCGGATCCACATTTTGGTAAAACAAACTTAAGCAATAATCAAACAAGATCCAACAAAATATCTCCCCACACCCAAACATTCCCATCCCTCATACCCGCATTGTGTTTGACGGAGTAAATCGATAATTTGCTTATTTTTCAATACATTCAATTTTAGAATTTGTTAAAAGCTACGATCTAAAAAAAAATTAAATTTACATAGATCACAGTAGTTGTTTTTTTTAATTTTGTTTTTTTTAAATAAGTTAAACATTAAATTTCAACATGCTATCGTTTTAAATTCTTCTAAATTGTTTTTTTTTACTTCTCGATAATTTATAGGAAATGAAACCACGAGTATTTCGCTACCGTTAACATTATGTTTACCTTGTCATTTGGTTGTGTTCATCTGTGACCTTTATACAAGCTTTCTCCACGGTGTACTAAACAGGACTGAATAATGAATTGGTTATCGTCAGGAATTAATTACTAATCAAGGAAATTTATAGTTTAGTTATCACGTTTTGGGTTATTTTTAGTAACATAATTTTTATACATCTGGTTTGGATGGTGTTGAATTTTTTCTTCGGTATGTTTTTTTTTCATATTTCAAACTTTGAGTGTCAAGGACGTCTGTAGTCTGTATTGATCAGGGTGAACACGTTTCCTACCAATTTATATCTCATAGTTTAAGAAGAACTACACACACCCACCCCGATTAAATGGAGGACGTGAAGTGTGTTAGTATGCTGAAAACTTTCATTCATGTTTCTCTTTTGCCTGTTTGGCTGAAATAACGTCTGGTTGTCCCGCGTCAGAACTTTGTTGATCGTAACGGAGCGTAACCACTTCACGTGCAGTAACCGTTTCACCTGCCGTAACCATTTTCCGTGCCGTAACGACTTCCCGTGCCGTAACAATTTCCCGTGCCTAACCATTTCATGTGCCGTTACCACTTCACGTGCCGTAACCATTTCCAGTGATGTAACCACTTCACGTGCCATAACCACTTCACGTGCCGTAACCATTTCAAGTGTCGCCGTGTTGAAGACAGAGTCAGGACGTTTAGGAAACCAGATTCGAGTGAACAAAATTTAAAATGTGGGCTGTATTCAATTCAAACAATTAGCTTACATATGCAGCTAGTTTCCACTTCTGCACAACCCTGCTTTTCATAATGCAGTTATAAGAAATGTTAAATTACATTGTTTACTTTTTACTGCGTTCTACATACCTTTGATTGAAGATCCTTTCGTTTTGAGTTTAGACAGACGGGCGGGTTTTTATAAATATATGTCTGTAACTTGTCAACTGGCCTATGGGGCTTTTCAAAACAAACAACATGTTAGCAGTGATCTCAAATACTGAAAGACTTCGGCTGTACAGCAAATCAAAATTCCTTCAATCTTTACAACTCTTGTAATGCGCAATATCCCTTCCCAAAAAAAACGCATTCGATAGCATTGCTCAGTGATAAATTTATGGGGTTTTTTAATACGCATCACCGGTCTAACTAAAATGATAGGTTGTCATGAAGCCTTCAAGTTCTGGAGTCATAGCTTAATGGAGTAAAGGAATGGGGGTTTAATCATATTAAAGCACTCGGTTGTGCTGCAGCGCCGTGGCGCCCCCTTTTTTTTAATTTAAGGTAAGTCAGTTATGTTGTTTTTTTTAAATATTTGTTTTCAAAAAAATGAAATATATTTAATATATTCTTTTAAACTTCAATCTTTGAAAAAGCCTATATACTATGTCACAATAAACTGTTCTTAAATGACTTATAAATGCATGTGTCAAAATGCAATCACTTTAATAACCAATCAATGAATTTATTACAATATATTCCAGAGGAAACAATCTGCGGATTATTGAATGTCTTATAAATCTTAAGTGGAATATGTATGTATGACCAGAGGCATCACTAGGGTTGGTGTTACCCGGGGCGGTAGCTCATGGTGTCACCTCCTGATGACTTAAGGGGCCGTCCATCAATGACGTCACATGATGTTGGCCGATTTTAACCCCCTCCTCCCCCCCCTAATCATACTTCGTCACAAAAACTTAGACCCCCCTCCAATATGAGGTCACAAAGCTTTGCCCCCCCCCTCAGAAAAAAGCCGTATTTTCTAATTGAAAATTAGCATGTTGAAAATTATTTTTGTCATTTAATATGTATTTAGTGTAAGTCTGCACTCTAATATTGTAACACGTGGGAAGCCATTGAAAACTTTATTAAACAAATTGTAAACAATCAAATGTTTAAGTGGAACTTTTTTTTTAATTTGCGCGTTTTTGATGTGACGTCACATTTTTTAAACATCCCCTTCCCCCTCGTCACACATCGTCACAAATGCGTGACCGCCTCCCTCTAGGTACGTGAAATCATTTATGGACGGTCCCTAACCCATAGAACTCCTCGGAGTCTTCAAGTGCCAAATAAATGACATTTTAGGAAAAATCGTATCCTTCCCCCCCCCAAAATGTGGTGGAGGGAGTAGTGAGGTGGGGTTCGTCCATGGTGTCGGTATGTCAAAGCCCAGTTGGCTTTATGTCATTTAAAACAAAAGACACCGCCTCTCCAGAGGCGTAACTGGGTTTTTGGCGCCCTTGACTAATTTATTGATAAATTGATAAGTTTCAGCTTTGCGATTTTTTCATTTGTTAGAAAAAATAATTGAATTTCTCTTATTTTATTTATGACAATAATTACGTAATCTGACAGTGACTTATATCTGTATGTGTCATATATTCCCCTGACATGGCTATATCTGTATGTGTCATATAATCCCCTGAAATAAGTCATTTTAGGAGAGTAGATGACATCTGAAATTACGTATATCTGAATATATCATATACTCCCCTGATGTGACTATATCTGAATGTGTCACATACTCCCCTGAAATGAAGTATATCTGAATGTGTCAAATACTGCCCTGAAATGACGTATATCCATCCGTCTTTGCCATATACTCCCTGATATGAATGCGCGTGTCACCATACTTTGTCTAAACTTTCTTTCATTTGTTCTTCGTATTGCTCTTAATGTTAGTTTTGTGAGACTATCAATGACTGCCCGAACCAAGGTGGTTTGATTAGCTAATCAAACCTCCTTGGCCCGAACCATTGAAAGACTTCCTGGTTGGTGGGAGACAACTCTTATCAAAGTTTACAAAAACACTGATTGAGAACAGAAAAACCAAGGCAAAGAATCGTGGTATATTAAACCCCAACTATATAGCGGAAGTTGTGGTATGTTTCACTGTGAGATAATATGTTGTTGACATAAGGGGTGAGTGTTTCACTTTGAGATATGTTGTTGACAAGAGGGAGTGAGTGTTTCACATTGAGATAATATGTTATTGACAAGAGGGAGTGAGTGTTTCACATTGAGATATGTTGTTGACAAGAGGGAGTGAGTGTTTCACATTGAGATAATATGTTGTTGACAAGAGGGAGTGAGTGTTTCACATTGAGATAATATGTTGTTGACAAGAGGGAGTGAATGCTTCACATTGAGATAAATGTTGTTGACAAGAGGGAGTGGGTGTTTCACATTGAGATAATATGTTGTTGACAATAGGGAGTGAGTGTTTCACATTGAGATAATATGTTGTTGACAATAGGGAGTGAGTGTTTCACATTGAGATAATATGTTGTTGACAAGAGGGAGTGAGTGTTTCACATTGAGATATGTTATTGACAAGAGGGAGTGAGTGTTTCACATTGAGATAATATGTTGTTGACAAGAGGGAGTGAGTGTTTCACATTGAGATAAATGTTGTTGACAAGAGGGAGTGGGTGTTTCACATTGAGATAATATGTTGTTGACAATAGGGAGTGAGTGTTTCACATTGAGATAATATGTTGTTGACAATAGGGAGTGAGTGTTTCACATTGAGATAATATGTTGTTGACAAGAGGGAGTGAGTGTTTCACATTGAGATATGTTATTGACAAGAGGGAGTGAGTGTTTCACATTGAGATAATATGTTGTTGACAAGAGGGAGTGAGTGTTTCACATTGAGATATGTTATTGACAAGAGGGAGTGAGTGTTTCACATTGAGATAATATGTTATTGACAAGAGGGAGTGAGTGTTTCACATTGAGATAATATGTTGTTGACAAGAGGGAGTGAGTGTTTCACATTGAGATAATATGTTGTTGACAAGAGGGAGTGAGTGTTTCACATTGAGATATGTTATTGACAAGAGGGAGTGAGTGTTTCACATTGAGATAATATGTTGTTGACAAGAGGGAGTGAGTGTTTCACATTGAGATAAATGTTGTTGACAAGAGGGAGTGGGTGTTTCACATTGAGATAATATGTTGTTGACAATAGGGAGTGAGTGTTTCACATTGAGATAATATGTTGTTGACAATAGGGAGTGAGTGTTTCACATTGAGATAATATGTTGTTGACAAGAGGGAGTGAGTGTTTCACATTGAGATATGTTATTGACAAGAGGGAGTGAGTGTTTCACATTGAGATAATATGTTGTTGACAAGAGGGAGTGAGTGTTTCACATTGAGATAATATGTTATTGACAAGAGGGAGTGAGTGTTTCACATTGAGATAATATGTTGATGACACGAGGGAGGAAGTGTTTCACATTGAGATAATATGTTGATGACACGAGGGAGGAAGTGTTTCACATTGAGATAATATGTTGTTGACAAGAGGGAGTGAGTGTTTCACATTGAGATAATATGTTGTTGACAATAGGGAGTGAGTGTTTCACATTGAGATAATATGTTGTTGACAAGAGGGAGTGAGTGTTTCACATTGAGATATGTTATTGACAAGAGGGAGTGAGTGTTTCACATTGAGATAATATGTTGTTGACAAGAGGGAGTGAGTGTTTCACATTGAGATAATATGTTATTGACAAGAGGGAGTGAGTGTTTCACATTGAGATAATATGTTGATGACACGAGGGAGGAAGTGTTTCACATTGAGATAATATGTTGTTGACAAGAGGGAGTGAGTGTTTCACATTGAGATAATATGTTGTTGACAAGAGGGAGTGAGTGTTTCACATTGAGATAATATGTTGTTGACTAGAGGGAAGGAGTGTATCACATTGAGATAATATGTTGTTGACAAGAGGGAGTGAGTGTTTCACATTGAGATAATATGTTGTTGACAAGAGGGAGTGAGTGTTTCACATTGAGATAATATGTTATTGACAAGAGGGAGTGAGTGTTTCACATTGAGATAATATGTTGATGACACGAGGGAGGAAGTGTTTCACATTGAGATAATATGTTGTTGACTAGAGGGAAGGAGTGTATCACATTGAGATAATATGTTGTTGACAAGAGGGAGTGAGTGTTTCACATTGAGATAATATGTTGTTGACAAGAGGGAGTGAGTGTTTCACATTGAGATAATATGTTGTTGACACGAGGCTTATATAGTGGCTAAAGACATACCCCTTGTTGTTGAATGGATGTACGCCTCTCTTTTCCGTTATTGACCTATCATAAAAAATAAATGACTGCTACGGAGAATTTAAAGAAACAACATATCTCATCAAGAAAAAATAGAGAAAAGAAACAATACTCTTAGTAGAACACTGCTTTGACAGAGTGAGCCTGAACTCCTTGAACTTAAGGTGTTTGATTTTTACTCCGAGTCTGTTTGACCTGTTACTGTAAAGGGAGTTGGTATGTTATGTTTTGACTTCGTCTCCAAATGAGAAAAAAATTCATTAAATGAAGTTTTTTTTTAGTAGACTTCTCTATTAACACATCACATTATGATGTAAGCTCAATAAAGAGTTCTAGAGTCTTGCATTTATTTATTTCCAATATTGATTAAAGTTAACATCTCTAATTTCTACTCTGCGAAGATTTTAAGTTCGTGTTATGATCTTATCACTAAATCTTAATTCAGCTGCAATAAAGGCAGCTACTTAAGGGAACATGAAGGCCTAATTTACAGTATTCAATAGTGTTACGTGATAAAATTGTTTTGTTCGCAGAAAAACTACAGAATGCTTTTTTAAACTCTTGAAAACCGACTATCAGTTTAATAATACTGGTGTGAGTCATCGATAAAGCTGGGTAGTGAGAAATTTATACAACAGCGTAGGAGGTCGACTGATAAAAAACAACAACAAAACAACGGTAATTTAAAGAGGTGTTTAGAATCATGTAACCTTGAAACATGTCAAGAACTTCATGTTTTGTTTTTCACCCATTACCAAATCTTTTCTCCACCCACCCCCCCTCCGACGCTTGCCACCAACCACCGCTTACTACATTCCCCCTCCACCGTTCACTGTCGCCTGTAAACTTTATATCAAACGATTTACGTATTACTTTTGGTTAATTGATCTCTTGGATATTACTATTATATGACTCATGACATCTACGCTTTTTAAAAAAAAATTGTTACGTTTTATTGGTTTTTACAAGTTTTTTTTAAAACGTTTTTTTTCACCCGCATTATGTTTCTTGTCGATACGAAAAAAAATTGTTGTCTTTTTTCAGATTTCTTCCTTCCTAGCATAATATTTACCACGTTTCAATCTACTTATGAAGAAAAATGAATATTCTATTTTAAAAAACAAATAGGCTGGTTATTTTATACAAGCACTCGATATTTGTGGCCCGCCACGTTTTCCGGATTATCAAATTCTCTGCAAAGCCTTGTGGGATATACAACTTCTGTAGTAGAAGATTGCAGCGGCAAGGCTAAAATAACATAGACCTGGTACACATGCGTTACGCATTTTACTTCCGTGCTGTCCCGTGCGGGCGAGAATGAGCTATTTGCATCGTTATGGTTAATTAAAATATCTCTTTTTAGAAATAAAAAGGAAAGCGTTAAGAAAGAAAAAAAAAGCACGTAGCTCTGGTTAAGTGTTCGTTCGTTGGCTCTTGGTCGGTTTTACGTCATTTGAGCTAAGCCCGACCTTCAACTTAAGAGTTAAACTACTAAACTACGGATACTTGAGTAGCGGCGTCGGAGACTGGTTTAGAAGTAATTGGAAGTAAAGTCGAGGTCTGGGGTAAATTAAAAAATGATCTCGGTGCAATTTGAAGTCTGATGTTAGGATTAAGTTGAAGTCTGATGTTAGGATTAAGTTGAAGTCTGATGTTAGGATTAAGTTGAAGTCTAATGTTAGGATTAAGTTAAAGTCTAATGTTAGGATTAAGTTAAAGTCTGATGTTTAGGATTAAGTTGAAGTATAATGTTAGGATTAAGTTGAAGTCTGATGTTAGGATTAAGTTAAAGTCTGATGTTAGGATTAAGTTGAAGTCTGATGTTAGGATTAAGTTGAAGTCTGATGTAAGTATTAAGTTGAAGTCTATGTTAGGATTAAGTTAAAGTCTGATGTTAGATTAAGTTGAAGTCTATGTTAGGATTAAGCTTAAGTCTGATGTTATGATTAAATTGAAGTCTAATGTTAGGTTAAGTTTAAGGTCTTATTTTAAGAATAAGTTGAAGCATGATGTTAGGAATAAGTTGAAGACAGACGTTAGGATTAAGTTGAAGTCTGATGTTAGGATTAAGTTAAAGTCTGATGTTAGGATTAAGTTGAAGTCTGATGTTAGGATTAAGTTGAAGTCTGATGTAAGTATTAAGTTGAAGTCTATGTTAGGATTAAGTTAAAGTCTGATGTTAGGATTAAGTTGAAGTCTATGTTAGGATTAAGCTTAAGTCTGATGTTATGATTAAATTGAAGTCTAATGTTAGGATTAAGTTTAAGTCTTATTTTAAGAATAAGTTGAAGCATGATGTTTAGGAATAAGTTGAAGACAGACGTTAGGATTAAGTTGAAGTCTGATGTTAGGATTAAGATGAAGTCTGATGTTAGGAGTGTGTTTGGAGATGGAAGAAAGTAAATTCCAAACATTGAGACCCTCTATGTCACATCTTTCCTCTCTATGTGATATGCATATTATTGTGAACATGCTTTTGATATCCGTGTATCAAGGAAGAGATTAGTGACATATCGATAACAAGCCATTTCACAATTTACTAAACAAGTCCTCTTGGATCACGTCAAGGGGAAACACTCCTCTTAAATTAACTCTATTATCTCCTACACTTGAAGTAAACCTAATTCACATGCCTTCAACGTATGTACAAATAAACAAAAGCGAAAAACTTCCTAATAAATATAGTTCTTGGAAGAAAAAAAAATATCCCCCTTTAAGTATTACATGGGGGATTTTCCAGATTACACTACTGTAACTGTAATAATTTCTTTCTATTTATTTTATATCAGTGCCAGTACTTGTATGATTATGTGATACAGAGAAGTGCTGTGGTAGACGGCGGGTAACATCCACGACCAATAGCATGGAATTGTGTTACCACATGTCTTTGTCTAATCACTGTATGATGCATTGCCAGAGTTGGTTCTATTATATCAAACATCAAGACGCCAAGGTCCGTTAATAATTTTGTTGTCGTTTCTATTTGCTTTAATTCACGTGATTGCGTTTTTTCAACAGTGCACTGTATGTTATTCAATCACTTAATGGTGCCAGTGTTATTTAATTGCACACCAATTAAATCACTTGTTATTTTTTTTATTGAAATAGTGTTTGCGTATCTCTCTTTCAAAAATTCATGGCGCCACCTTCGTGCCTGGTCACTTAATGTTGCTCTATGGTTTATTGTTATGGGCGTAATAAGCCCCGCGAAAAAGAGAGCTCTTATGGTACCATTGAACGATAGAAATATTTATAACATATGAATTATAATGTAAAAATAGAAATTTAACAGCGTCAGTTCAGAGGTGAAAAGCAACGCAGGGGTGCGTTGTTATATAGCCATCCATCACTTTAAATTAAATTAGAATGTGTAATTATATTAATTAATGCTTCAATCATTTCTTTTGTCGCTGAGGGACATTTACAGCAAATAATGTTAAAGTTAAAGTCCCTTGCTGCTCCGGACTGAAATTCCCGTTAGACCCACTGGGATCCATGGAGAACTAATTCCCGCACCTAATTTAATGTACCGTTAACTGACAGTGGTCCTGAATGATGGCGAGCTGCCCACGTCAGCTTGTGTCCATTTACTCTTCCCCAGGCCAGTAACATTCACAAATCTCCGACCGTGTCTGAGCACATGTATTCCAAATGCTCCTTGTAACTCGCTGGACCTCCACAGGTTTAGAAATGATACACGTTTAATCGGAGTTTATATCGTGGGGTTTGATGCCAAGGAAACTCTTGTGGATTGTTTAGCATGTTCTCTTTAAGTTGTAATTTATAGAATTGTTTTAGTTTGAAGACGTCTATTGACCAGCTTATTATTTTTTGTGCAGCAATGTCCGACTGATGATCTTCGCAAGCCTTGTCCTTTCTGTCAGGCCACGTCCACACTTCAAACCAAGGTCTTACGTCCGAGTCCCGAGACGGCATCTCTATCAAGTTCATATTTGTAATAGAAAACAGAAAATTCTACCAACGATTCGCGCACCCCCGGACGTTTACAGAAAACTTCGTAAATGTCGGCAACGTCACAGGGACTGAAACTCCCACGGGAGAGCCGATAGCGTTGATTTGAAAACCCAACAGCGAGGAATGGAAACTACGGTTTTTCTAGTGTGTTTGATTTTACCACAAAGCCACCTACTACGCCAAATTATTTGACAGAGTTTTACATTGATACTCATCTACTGACGGAGGAAGTATTGTCTCTTCAAATCAAGTAGCGGACGATGTCTCTAGCTGCCAGCCTTGTAGATGTCATATTCCCATTCGGCCACCTCATGGCCAACTGTACAACGGTCGCCTGAACGACTGTCCCCAGCCAACCTTCCAAAAGACACGTGGTCTATAGATTTGTGTCATAACGACCTCAAAGAATTTAATATCTCCAGCGTCTCTCTGTACCCCGTCGTATGAACTCGCCTGCGGATACTCAAACAACCGGATGTTGACTAAAGTATTACGAGGTGACGCCTCTAAAACAGCAGTCAAGCTTGACACACACTCGACCTCAGCAACAACACTCTTTAAATCTCATCGAGGACGCAAGTTTTTCAACGTTAACTAAACTGTCCAATCTAACTCTACGAGGAAATAACATCACCAAGATCACTAATAAAACATTTGTTGGGCTGGAGCTAGCTCGTTATACTTGACTTGTCAGACTGGGACTTACACAGTTTGAAACCGGCGCCTTTGACGCACTGATCAATTTGAAATTGCTCGATCTTAGCTGTGTTTGGCATCTGGGATACGGCGTCAAATTTCTACCACTCCGAGGCTGTTGCAGCCCTTGACGGCGCTCCGCTATTTCTATATCCAAGGGAGTTCGTGCGACCAGATGAAGCTCAGTTGTACACCCAGTAAGTCCTTAAAGCAGCTGACCAGTTTGCGTGGACAGAGCTTGGACGGCATGAGAGATAATCACACATTCGGGTGTACGTCAGGTCCTTGAAGAATTATTAACCACATCTATCAGATTGGGTTCGCCAGGCGATGACTTGATGAAAAACTTGGACGAGGCGATTTTTCAGTAACATCCGTACATCACATCGTTCGAAATCACAAGTTTGTCCTCTGTCCAACATTAGTCAAGACGCCTCGTCGCCGATGTCAATCTTACACGCTATGTCGCTCAGTTACTTGGACAATTATGATATATTTCGTGCATTCGAAGAGCTGCAACAGTTCGAGAATTCGTCGCTGAGGAATCTCTCTTTTATACATTTATACCATCAGGGTCCTCCGTGCACGTACCTAATACGGCTACTCAAAGCCACCTATCCTGAGACACATTGATCTAGAGGAGTTGACTTGGGTCCAGCACAACAGGCTGGCTCTGTTGTGGATTACAGGATCTTCATCAAACTACTACTCCCAAAAACCTGAAAAGGTTGATTTTGCGGACAATCGTTTGTTAGCCGTACTGACGATTTCATCTATTTTTGCCGCTAAAACACGGCTGTTGGAGCTAGACGTTTCCTATCAGAACATCTGACGTCTTAGGCAAGTCCGACACTTGCCAAAGGTCATTGGTAACACGAGCAGACAGGAAGTGTACACATCACTGACGACATTCTATCTGGTTTCAGCGAAGCCACCAAAATCGACAGTGTGTCCTAAAAGTGTGTATGCTGAGACTGTACAAAGTTGAAGTAATGCAACGATGGGAAATCAGAAATATATCTAACTTTTCTACCCATCCAGCTGAAAGCTAAGCAAAAAATTGACAAAACTGCGGCTCAAATTGAAAATTGTACACTCCGCGTATTTCAACAGTTTCGGCTGTCACTAATCAGAGGGACGTTTGTTAAGAAACTCAGTGGAAGAGATCGACTTATCATATATATAATCTGTCATCTTGGGGGCTCGACAAGTTGCCGCTTACGATACGCAAAGCCGACTTTCGGGGGAATTACTGCCAGCAGATCTCGAAAGATTTCTTCTCGACAAGAAATGAGTGCTATCTCTTGGATGTGCGGGAAATTTTCTTGGCCTGGATTCGCCAACGATGTGGATGGAACAATGTTTGCAAGCTAAACGATTGGTTTTATCTGGACATAAGGCATCACCTCATCTATGAATCATCCGTTTAAGTTTTTCAAGGACTTCAGCGGATACGGACTTGAAAATTTCCGACAACAAGCTCGGTATCAGAACTCTAACTTTCTCACATGAGTGATTTGTCTTTCTTAGACGTGAGTAGAACTCCATATCGTCCATAGCGCCGTCGTCCGCGATCACCTCGGACACGATCGCTCGTCACACACGTTTACGTGGACCTCAGCTGAACCCACTGCCTTGCACATGCGCAATGAGTCGACGTGCTGTACTGGATGCCCACACTAACGTCGTCTCGTGAACAAATCTTTCTAATAGTGCCGCTACGAACGGGTCAGATCGTCGCGATGGGAATAGAGTCCAGGCTCACGAGCTCCAAAAGATTGCGCGTCCGTTGACTCTGGTCATGCGATTAGCCTGTGCTGCCTGCCGTCATCGCGTCATCGTCACCACGGCGATTGATGTACAGGTACCGATGGAAGCTCCGGTACTTGCGGGCCGTCGCCTTGCAAGATTGTCGGCTTCACGCCGACGTTCCGTCAACCTCAAAGTACAAATTCGACGCGTACATTCTTTACACCAGGAGACGCGTGACTCGTGATAGAAAATGCACTCCGTGAGTCGAGGAGAAGCGGGGACACAAGCTCTGCTTTGAGGAACGGAACTTCATGCTGTGTTCCTTGATCGTCTCGATAACGTCAGCGCCGTCGTAACAGCACGAAGACCGTGCCGTGGTGACCCCAGGTTTTTACCGGGGAAGTACTCGGAGTACGGGGTCAACATGGCGTTTCATGGAGGAGGCCCACGAGCAACGGTCGTGTCGTGCACCTTGCGTCTACCACGCCAGCCCCGTGACGACATGCACTGTGATCCTCCTGATGTGAATGAAACGTACAAACCAACACAGAGTACCCGCCCAGCTGGACCAGGCGTCTGAAGACTTGGTGAAGTTATTTGTGGATGAGCTGTCACAGGCCATCGCCACACTGACAAGAACACAAATGTGTGTGAACAGAACACTAGTGCGCCATTCGACCAGAAGGTGTCAAGACATTGCAAAGTCCTGCGCGTCTTACATCGCAGTCCGCCAAATAATAGCCTAGAGACTTGAGAAGGTTATAGACCTCGACATTTAAATAGACTTTATTACTTAAAGAATACGCCGGTCCATAGAAATACAGTAGCTTGTACGCATAGCAAGACAGAGGTTGTGTGCCACTTCAAATTGTAACAAATGGAAAACTATATTAAAAATAACCGAGAGAGAGAAAATGCAAAACAAATCAAATATAATAATTCGTCAGATCTAGGGCAAGCAGACACGAGAGAAGCAAGCATGACCATACGATGGTCTTGAGGAGACATAACGCACTCCGCTTGATTGAACCTCGTTCACACTAGACACGCGTTTCTGATTCTCTTCATGCTGAGCTGTTTGTGTCCGTTCTCTCTCACGCTCCTTCATTGCACTAATTATGAGTTATTCTGCCCGCAGTCGGATCAAGTTAAGTTTATAATTCAGGAAAAATCAAGATCACGTTGAAACAGAAATTCCAAAATCAACCCTACTTTGAGGGACGATGAAGGTGGTATTAACCCACAATAAAGTTGACATGTAACCATGTGAATGCATAGGAAAAGCAGAAGGAAGACATTGATTTATCGTTGATCACATAATGTTCAAAGGCACGAACTTCCATAGTTGTAACTCCATCTGTCCATAACACACTCAGTCTTGAAGATGACCGTGCGAATGTCTAGAAATATCACTCTCGTAGAACACACAGCAGAATAAAATAGGTTATAACAAATAGCAATCAGACTTAAACAAAAACAACTCATAATTTGTATGGGAAGTCGACATCTTCTTGATGTGACCGAGCAATGTCTTAGCAATTTGTGTCATAGCAAACAAGGGTATGTGATGCATTATTCCCAGTTTGGTCCAGCTGACAAATGTTAAAACTGACCAAAAATATTTAAACTTTGACACAATTTGCGTGATTAGTGCATTTTAGCTGAAAATTTTTGAATTTCAACGTTTTTATTGATCAATTATGGAAGGTAAATCTTGCTAGTAATCATTCAGAAAAAACTCAAGAGATCAATCCATGCAACAGACAGTGATCATCAAAGTAATCCTATAGACAAATTTACAAATTATTCTCCCTCTTTAATTTTATACACAATAATCATACACAATACATGTACTATTTTAATCATGTAGATTATTTAAACACCAATGATTTATCACGAGCTTGTACTCATATTTAATACAACAAACAACAAAACAAGAGCTGAAACAGTGTTACAATACATAACGGGTAACACCTGTATAACATATTTTAAAAAATCTCACCCGGGACTCTAGGTTGCCTATATGACGCCGAGCACCAGCTGATGAAATTCATGTGTTTTAACACAGTCCATGAAAGAGAGATAATAACCACGAGTTTCTACAACACCACCCCAACACCAAGATTCATGTGCAGGAATGTGTTTCAATGAGATATTTACATCCCCTTAAATTCTTTTCCCAAAAAGATGTACAATACAGAATGTGTTCAAGATCGATTTGGCATCCAAATTCCTAACCTTTGTTATACCAGCCAAAATATACATATTCAGAATATGGTGTACAATGTATGTACAATATTAAAGCGGCAGGGGTAGACCGAAGTCAGTAAGTGCAGCGCTCACCGCCTCACAAAGCTGAGAAAGGGCGTGGATTGAGCTCCCAACGCCAAGCCACCATATAATAAATGATTGACGCTAAGAAAAGTCCTCCTGTCTGACGCGGAAGGGAAAGATTGTGGGCACCCCACCAGGTATAACGAAAGGCGCCAGAGGAAGAGCTCTTAATGGAACATTAGGGGATCTACACCATCTTTCGGGGTTATGGTAAAGGACTTACTATACTTACAATAATCCACGATGTTAACATGATTTGTATGTCGAAATATATCCTTAAAATGCCTATTACAATTTGTTTTTGATTATGTTTACAGAAATAAGACAAGAAAAGAAAGATGTATATTTTTAAAAACAACAATTATATAGCGTTTTTTATGGTTACATGCTTTAGGACTCATTATATTTTGCTGTACTAATAATATATCTGTGCAACCAGATTTAATAATCACAAAGATTTAGTTCAATAATACCACAAACATAAACACTATCAAATCCATCAGTGGAAACATTTTTAAATAAAATTGCTGTAGTTCACAATATATAAATCCAATAAAAAGAAAATTACAAAACATAATACTAAAGTTTGTCATATTTCTTTATTCCTCATTAAATATTACTGAGTAAGAACATAACATCCGTCTAGTGTTAACTTTACACAACTGCACTGGTAGTTATGCTAATTATTTTGGCTTTGTATTATTACAATAATCTCTGTCAAATTTGACTACATGTGAGAAGCAAAAATTTATAGGCTACAGTATGAGTAGAAAATTATAAACAAAAAGCCAAGATTAGTATGAGTAGCAAGTTTTTATGGTGTCTAATGACTAAATAGAATACATTTTTATAAAATATATATAGCAGAAAATTAGTATTGTACAATTTGTATAGTTGCGCTTTTTAATAAAGATAAATAGGACAATTTATTTAAGTAAAGAATATAGGCAGAAAGCATACAATTTTTGTTGTGCTAATTAATATAGATAAATAATCCAAACAATTTATTTTAAAATATAGAGGGCAGTTTTTAGATATGTACAAATTTTATGGTAGCATAAAGAAAAAATGAAGGACAAATAGAACAGTTTTTTATATTTATTAATAAATGAATGTAATCCCTAAGTGTAAATAAGATAGAATATGAAATTTTTGTTTTTGTTAGTATAGTCTCTTTTCCAGAATTCAGCTGACAAATTGTAAAATAACAATTTTATGTATAAGAGCATAGACTCAAGTTAACATCAACAAACAGCATCGAAATGGGCCCTGTTCCCTAGTGAAATAAATAATTTTTTCCATATCATTGCATTGAGAAAAAATATATTGTAATAGAGAATGACACCCCTAGTACAATATGGGGAATTTCATCAATATCAAAAAATAGAAATGTATCTACAATAGCATAAGCAATAAATTGTAGTAAAATGATGTACAAACACCTATACTCTGCTGATTTCTGAAAACAAACTGTTTTTAAAGATTTACTAGAGAAACAGTGCGCATCGGCATTTGACGCAAAAATTTTTACATAGTTTATTCCAGAAAACTTTCAAGTTTAAATGTGTAGCTTACTTTAAAGAAAATGTAACAACAATAAATAACATACAGTAAGCATAAATACCAACAAAGAGATAAGGTTTCAATCCACATAACTGAAATACTAAAGCTGTGCATACAGCAACATAAGATACATATCATATAATCTATCCATATATACATAAAAAAACGATACTTTATCAAAGCCAAAGGACACGTACTGTATTATATATTCAGCACACGGTTCACCACCCAGCTAGTCCTACCTTGACATTACCCTGCATGCAAAACATTCGAACTTGATGGCATCTCACGCATCTCATTCTTGACCAAGCGTGGCCACTCAGCAACATCATGTGGCCGAGACATCATCAGATGAGCTCCACATGGAGTTGAAGCACAAGAAAAGCTCGCCTGACTTCTTCCGTGGGCCCTGTAGCTCCAGGATTGCTGGAGATATAATTGTTAGAATCATGCATTTTAAAAATTAGGCTGAGTAAAATTAGCAGTTTTTAAAAAATATATAAAAATGGCCTATCTCCATTTGTAAATAGGTTTAAAAAAATTTATTTATTATTAACCTTTTACTTTTTGACTCATTCAAAGTTTCCATCACAAAATAATACATTATATGTTTTCATTCCAGTTAGTTATTTCATACTGGAAGACTACATAGGTTCTATACATACTCAGATTATTTACATATATTGACTAATTTAAACTAATCAAATACAGATTAGAACATGCATCGATAAGGTGATAAAAACTAGCCTCAATATTCCCAACACTTTACTGAAATGATTTTCAAATTGGTGGCAATGGGTGTCTGAGGAGAAATAAGGCATTGTTTACAAAAGGTATTAGACATCTAAACAAATCCATTCTTTAAACAATATTTCTACCTTGGAGGAATAGGAGTGCAATGCCGAGTTCTGGGAATAACTGCATCAGTTTCTTGTCAAAATTCGACAAAGCAAATTTTGATAGATCAGCACCGAGCCCTGGATTGTTGTGTTGATAGGCTTGCCTATCAGCCTTGAATGATATTTTTACATTCTTGGTTATAATTACAAATTAAAAGTTTAATTTTTTTTATCTTTCCAGATTATACACATTAATTTTAATACACCAATTGTAAAAAATTAATTTCTTCAGCCCAAATACGACATGTTGTTAAAACTGATATCCTCTCAACAAATAACTTCAGAATAGTGATTAACCGCCATGATATATCCAAACAGATACTGATAATCATTTACCAAAGTAGTCCAAAATATTGTTCAATAGCATCAAAATTTAATGTTTGTATTCATTACGGTAAATAAAAAAAAAAATTATAACTGTCATACAACTAAAATATTAGTAAACATTACATTGACCGGGCTCTAAGCGATTAGGGTTACTGTGTTTCTGATATGAGGGCAGATAGCGTCTTCTGTATGAACACATGGCTTCACAATATAACCATTATTGGCAAACTCAACTGTCTCTCTCAAGTCTTTCCTTATCCTGAGGAAAAAAAAGGACAATAATAAATATGATTTAATAAAATAAATGCAAGGTTAATGTTTTTAGAAAAAGCAGGAATTCATTTTGATTGTCATGGAATTGATGTAATAATTTAATCCAACCCTCTACACCAACCTCCATGACTTAATAAAATAATGGTTATTACAACGTCTAATTAATAAATATGAATTCTTAATGCCAGCATAAAGTTTTATTTTCCATACATTTTTAACAAAATTTTTAATAGTGTACACATTACTTAATATTTTGTTTAAAAAAAAAAGGTATGGCATGAGTAAAAATCTAACTGTCTCAATATGTAAAATACTGATGTGAGACCTATGATGGTAATTATAGAAACATTGTTACCGCTGATATCTGGACTTGAACGTCTTCCATGAAAGCACCCAGCATCATTCTCATCTACACCCAGCTGCTCCCCCAGAGCCTTAGGGCCAATACCAAGAGAGCATGCCATAACAGACGTGTGTGGGGCCGATGAAACAGTATTTTACTTCTATGAAGATAACAACATCATTATGATTTCACAGTTAAAAACTAAGCTTAATGGCAGCTTGGAATCTCATAAATTGTAATTATACTTTACCTCTCTAAAAGCTCAAGGAGCAACAATTTACATTGTTCTATAAAATCGTGTGAAATAGATTTATAAAGAAACAAATTCAAAAATAAATATCACTCTGTTTAATCCTGTTAGTCCCTGTGATCGTGAGGGACTCCTCTAGCGATATCCCTTTTTCATCTGAGCTGGCAATCATGTTAAAGACACCCCAACTCTGCATTCAGGATGATGGCCAACTTGACTCATCCTGAAGATGGTGCATCTAAAACTCATGCTTCTAGCTGATGAGTCATCATGCTCTGCCAAAAAGACACCACCTGGCAACATGGAATAGCACAACACCAAGGAACCAATCAGTCATAAGCCATGAGGCAATGACCACTACGAAAAAATGTATTAAAGGTATGAGCAACACACCGGCTCACTCAATGTGGGCTAGTTTACAATAGAATAAATTGTCAGTTTTTTTTTGTTTTTAAAAGCCAGCGCAGCAATTCGGTAGAATTTGCAAGACACGTGTCTGAACAGAAGGGGATTCAGCAACCAAACAAGTACTAAAAGTATACCGAGCTGTAGCGTCTTCCCACCTTATAATGCATGTGGAAACTTGGACTGTATACAACCGCCCCGCCGACATACACAAACAATGCGAGGTTGCCATGTGAACTTGCCACTTCATTTCCACACGATAGCCTTAGCAAAAAATATCAATAGTAAAATGGCAGGAAAAAGATCCAGACACCGGAAAGAAATATTAGCCATGTCCAGGACTCCCCAGCATCCCCACTATCCTCAAAGCAAGCCAACTACAGCTGAGGCGGGAGAGCATGTAGTGCGCATGCCCGAACCTATGGAGGCCTCCCCATGAGCTCATCTAGTTGATCTTCCAAAGGGCAAAGAGCCACGCGGAGTTGTCACACGTTAAGCCGCTATAACAAGGAATGCCACTTAAAAACTGCTCTGAAGGCTCGACATCGAACATGACTCCTTGGGAAACAGCAGCCAGAAACCGAGCCCCACTGGCGCGTCTAATGATATCGAATGGCGCAGCTGTCTGCACAAGGCAGCCAAAATGAAACGTCAAGATCAGAAAAGAGACCGTAGACCAAAATACCCTCCTGAAGGGACACTGCATCCATCACATGTAGACGACATGCGGATCAAACTGCCTATTTATCCAATGCTAGAGAATAGGTTTAATATCCCAAACATAAGCCACCAGAGGCAGCACAGATGTGGTGGACCCCAGCTAAATATGATGAGAGAGTGGTCCATCAGTCGAACACGAGAACGGACGGACGCGAACAACAATTGTCAGTTTATATTTAAGAAACATGCAACTTAATTTGTTTACACACTATATTCAAAAATTTGTATAAATATATTGAATTTAAAAAATTTAAAGTAGAAGCAATTGATAAAATACCTGCTTCATGTAACTTGTATGAGTTAAATTTTTTTTATGGTAAACAAGGCATATTATAAATGATGACAGATCGGAGAGCATTAGTTGACTACTCGATCATTATGTGTTAGTGCTATGTCTTTCAATCCATGACTAAAAGTATTTCCAGCATAAAATTCTTTCAAACACTTGGAGGAATGTATAATACCAACCACATAATTTTATAAAAAATACATAAGTATATGCACCTTTGGACTAGGGCATCAAATAGCTTCCATCCTACACTGATGAAGGGAGCAGTTACTAACATAAACATTTTTGGGGTCTGTAATTATTAGTCTTCTTGTCACGCTCTGACTCCTCTGATTTGTTCAGCAAGTTATTTGATACTTTCCCACCTTTAGTAATACAGTCGTATGTCTTGAACCACTCATCTGAGTAGAGACTTTCACCAATAAAATCTGATTAGAAAAAACAAATAAATAAATGCAGAATAAATATCAACAAAAAAATGAATGTTTCATGAATCTAATTTTAAAAATATTACAACTCATACAGAATGAATTCCAATTATCATGTTAAAACACTTTAATCATAAGTTTACTTTTCAGTAGTAAAATAGACCTAACACCTGTAATAGAAAAATAGACATAAAGTAATATGTGCAGATGAGTTTGAATACTAGTGATCCTTACGCTATGTTAACCTTACGCTGCTACTCCCAATATGACCAGTATGTTGACATATGTATACGTCAGTATCTCAATTTGCATACGATTTCACAACATACATGGGATCACTTGAGATGTATATATTTATATATAGTAAAATATGTGATATGAATAGCAGTAAGCATATTGTGCAAACAGTTTCCCGGCATTCTGAACTAGCTAATAATCTGGCTCAACGGAGCCCAGCTTCTTGCAGTATTTCACCTTGTTGGACACTTTGCTTGCCCACTTCACTTCATGTGATCAGGTAGCACGATGTTACCACGGAGTCTTGTCTTTTTGAAAGTTTTTAAAAGAAACATCTCAAGCTCTATGATGCCAATCAAACATGTGGCACATTCTAAAGCTTCTTGAAGTAGACAGAGGGAAGGACTGATAACAGTGAGGGGAGGTTTATAATGATTTGAAATCTATGTACATAACAAAATAAATATAGTGTAGCTACTTTGCAAAAATTTTTCCTATGGTGATTGTCCTGAAACCTAACACCCCAGATAAAAAAGGGTTCACTCTATAAACATCTAATTAATTTTTTGGGTCATCTTTTTGAAGCATATCATTCAATTTATGCGTTACTTCAAAGGCAAAATAAAGTCACAAACAGTTATGTAATTGCAAGTACTTCAGGGGGGAGCAAAAACACAGCCCAGGGGACATATGTGCCCGTTACGGAGTTCTGTTCGGCCCACGGAAGTCTGCATCAAATTTCGAAACAATTTATAACTTTATGTTACAGGTGGCCCCATTGACGTTCCATTACCTGCAAATGCGGCCAGTGCCCTGAAAAGTTTGCCCAATTCTGATTTAGTAGATTTTAAAACATTGACTTGGGAGAAAAAAAACATCAGAACACAAAAATCTAAATAGAATGTACCTGGAATTTGAATGGAGAAATCCTTTGGAACGTTCTGAAGATTGGGCTCTGCCATGCTAACACGACCTGTGGCTGTGAAGATTTGACATTCACTGAACACACGAGACATATCAAGTTTAGGACAAAGCCTAGAGATAGAAAAATGTTTTCAGTTAGAATTTCTCTTAATATCTTCCTATTGTTAAATATCATTTTGGTTAATACGTCAAATGGTAAGTTCTGAAAAGTCCGTGAAAACATTTATTGTTTATTTTATGTAAGCTTAGATTTTTGTACCAGAAATGTATAAGATTAACTCTTATCTATCATCAAGTAAAATTAAACCCTCTTGAATTTGAAAACAGCTGCATGGCTATCATCTATTGTTGAGCATCTAAAAACAATAGCTAGGAATGGTAGCTGTGAGTTTACCTCGCAGCATTTTGCAATGCAAAAAGTGACTTGGTCAGTGCTGAGCTGATGCGTCTCCATTCCAGAATAATGGCCGGCAGAGGATGAAATTTCTGCAACTTTTCCAGTGCCTCCTTGTCTGGTGCTGCCTATTGTGGTGCGTCTGCCCCTGGTGCCACGGGTTGGCAGGTGTGGTACAATGGTTGGGTCTCCATTGATGGGAAGTTTCAAACTCAATATATAAAATCTGATAAAATGGAATATAATTACAAGAATTAGACCCTATATTGCTAATTAAACAGATATAGCAAACAAGCTTTGTACAATATCTGAAATAATGGAAATTTTATTTTTTCATAGAATGAAAAGACAGGCAAATTTTTTTCTTACACCTAAACAAATCTTATTCCACTATTTCCTTTTCCCAGGAAATGCATTATTTTTAGCTCAAAGCACTCCAACAGTTTAAATAAATGTAATAAAAACAAACCTGTAAAAACAAAGTTTTTGACTATAAATCCCTTATATATGAGACATAACTAACAGTATTGATTATTTTCAAACGCGACAAACATTTACAGACTAAATCTGTCTTAACTCAGCTTGGCTTCATAACCCTGAGATAAGTCTGGTCACCAATCGCTGGATCGAGCTTAGCGTGACACGTAAAATGTTAACAAAAGCACGCACGGTACTTCGATGGGTCGCGTCAACGCGTCAACTCAAACTCTCACGTGGGAAAAAAACAATAACAAACCGTGAATTTGAATTACATACGTTGTATAAGGATAAACTAAAAATGCATTAATTTAATTACGGTACGTTCGATCGATCTGAAATTTTGATACGATGCATTGTTAAGTGAGACGGGTCCCTGTGTCAAATTTCAGCTCGATCGCATCACGGGAAGTGGGTCATTTTTTACTTTTCTTTTTCCGCCCGACAGACGTACGAAGAGAGAGATGACAACAGACAAGATTTTGAAGTTAATATAAGGGATTTAACAATAAAAGTTTTATAATGGCATTTTTCAAATTGTGATATGTGTTACCATTGTTTCTGCTAAGACTGGTCTCACCAGTGATAATTATAGAAACATTTGATCAAAAATAACTTCTACAAGCATATTTATGATAAAGCTTTTGCTACAGACTTTTATACATTAAATGATGTGCAGCAATACAGTTAATGTAATTAAAATGTGCCAAATATGAGTTAATGCCTGTACAAGTGAACCTGTACAAGTGGGATTAATATACCCTCTTCCCTTGTACTGGTAAACATTTCGATAACACTCCATTCACCAGTTAAGGTAAACATATCATTGAGGTTAGTAGCCACATACACCAGTAGTTTTACAAATTTCATTAGTATTAGTAAACACCATGCTTCAGCACAAGTACACATTTCAGTGGGTTTAGTAAACATCATATACTACTACAGGTACACATTTCAGTGGGTTTAGTATACAACATATACTACTACAGGTACACATTTCAATTGGGTTAGTAGACCACATATACTAATACAGACACACATTTCAGTTGGGTTAGTAGACCAAATATACTAATATAGGTACACATTTCATTGGGTTAGTAGACACATATACTACTACAGGTCACACATTTCAGTTGGGTTAGTAGACCACATATACTACTATAGGTACACATTTCAGTTGGGTTAGTAGACCACATATACTATACAGACACACATTTCAGTTGGGTTAGTAGACCACATATACTAATATAGGTACACATTTCAGTTGGGTTAGTAGACCACATATACTAATATAGTACACATTTCAAGTTGGGTTAGTAGACCACATATACTAATACAGGTACACCATTTCAGTTGGGGTTAGTAGACCACATATACTAATATAGGTACACATTTCATTGGGTTAGTAGACCACATATACTAATATAGGTACACATTTCAGTTGGGTTAGTAGACCACATATACTAATATAGGTACACATTTCAGTTGGGTTAGTAGACCACATATACTAATATAGGTACACATTTCAGTTGGGTTAGTAGACCACATATACTAATATAGGTACACATTTCAGTTGGGTTAGTAGACCACATATACTAATATAGGTACACATTTCAGTTGGGTTAGTAGACCACATATACTAATATAGGTTCACATTTCAGTTGGGGTAGTAGACCACATATACTAATAAGACACACATTTCAGTTGGGTTAGTAGACCACATATACTATATAGGTATCACATTTCAGTTGGGTTAGTAGACCACATATACTAATACAGGTACACATTTCAGTTGGGTTAGTAGACCACATCATACTAATATAGGTACACATTTCAGTTTGGGTTTAGACCGACATATACTAATAAGATCACACAGTTCAGTTGGGTTAGTAGACCACATATACTAGATACTTAGGTACACATTTCAGTTGGGTTAGTAGACCACATATACATATATAGTTACACATTTCAGTTGGGTTAGTAGACCACATATACTAATACAGACACACATTTCAGAGTCGTGGTTAGTAGACCCATATACTATATACGACACACATTTCCGTTAGAGGTTAGTGTAGACCACATAACTAAGATAGTACACGGGGTCACATTTCAGTTGGTTAGGTAGATCGACATACTAAAAAGGTACACATTTCAGTTGGGTTAGTAGACCACATATACTAATATAGGTACAGCATTTCAGTTGGGTTAGTAGATCACAATATACTAATTCATAGGTACCTCACATTTCAGTTGTGTAGAGGACCACATGATACTATGACACGGTACACATTTCAGTCTGGGATAGTAGACCACATAATACTCTAATACATGACACACACATTTCAGTTGGGTTATGTAGACCACAATATACTAATATAGGAGTACACATTTCTGTTGGGTTAGTAGACCATACTAATTCCAGACACACATTTCAGTTGGGTTAGTAAGACACATATACAATATAGGTACACATTCAGTTGGATGATTAGTAGACCACATAACTAATACAGACAGACAATTCAGTTAGGGTTAAGTAGACCACATATACTAATATCAGGTTACACATACATCTAGTGGCGTTAGGTAGACCACAATATTCTAATACAGACACACATTCAGTTGGGTAGTAGACCACATTTACTAATATAGGTACACATTTCAGTTGGGTTAGTTGACCATATCTAGACTACATACAGAAAATTTCAGTTGGTAGTAGACTCACAGTATACTATACAACAAGCACACATTTCAGTTGGGTATAGTAGACCACATATACTGAATTCATAGCTACACATTTCAGTTGGGATAGTAGACCTCATATATACTAATACTAGACGACACATGATCAGTTGGGTTAGTAGACCACATATAGTAATCATAGGATCACATATCTAGATGGGTGAGTAGACCTACATATACTAATACAGACACACCTTTCAGTTGGGTTAGTAGACCACATATACATTAATACAGACACACATTTCAGTTGGGTTAGTAGACCACATATACTAATAGGGACACATTTCTGTTGGGATAAGTTGACACACTATATTATCAGGACACAATTTCAGTTGGGTTAGTAGACGACAGACTCATATACTCAGACTATAGACACACATTTACAGTTGGGATTAGTAGACCACATATACTAATATCGACACACATTATCAGTTGGGTAAGTGAAGCACCACAAAAACTAATAAGTACGCACATTACAAGTTGGGTAGTAGACCACATATACTAAACAGACACACATTTCAGTTGGGTTAAGTAGACCACATATACTCATATAGGTACACATTCAGTTGGTTAGTAGACCATAATACTAATAATATAGGTTACACCATTTCAGTTGGAGTTAGTAGACCACAAATACTAATACGACACACATTGTCAGTTGGGTATGTAGACCCCATATACTAATACAGGTACACACCTTTCGCAGTTGGGTTTTTAGTAGACCACATATACTAATACGATGGGTACACACTTTCAGTTGGGTTAGTAGACCACATATACTAATATAGGTACACATATCATGTTGGGTATATAAGACCATAATATCAGCTAATAACAGACACACATGTCAGTTGGGTTATAGACCATCATATACTAGAAAGTGTACACATTTCAGTTTGGTTAGTAGACCACATATACTAATACAGACACACATTTCAGTTGGGTTAGTAGACCACATATACAAATAAATGACAACAATTACAGGTTGGGGTCGTAGACCACAAAACAAATAAGGTACACATTTCAGTTTGGTATAGTAGATCCATAATAATAATACAACACACATTTCAGTTGGGGGTTAGGAAGACCAGCATATATTAGACAAATATAGGAACACATTTCGAGTTGGGTTATAGTAGATCCACATATACTAATCCAGACACACATATATCAGCGAGTATTGGGTTAGTAGACACACAGTATACTATACAGGACACACATATCAGTTGGGTTAGTAGACCACATACAATATAGGTACACAATTCAGTTGGGTTAGTAGACACACATAACTAATATAGTACACATTTCAGTTGGGTTAGTAGACCACAGAATACACTAATATAGGTACACGTTACAGTGTTGGGTTAGTAGACCCACATATACTAAATAGGTACACATTTCAATAGGTTAGTAGACCATCATATACTAATATAGTAGGTCACATTTCAGTTGGGATTAGTAGACACATAACTAATAAGTTCACATTTCAGTTGGGTTATGTAGACCACAGTATACTATACACGAGCACACACATATCGGTTGGGTTAGAAGACCACATATACTGAATATAGGTTCACATTTCAGTTGGTGTTCGTATACAACATATACAAGATACAGTGTACACAAATCAGTTGGTGGTTAGAGACCACCTATACTAATATAGGTACACATTACAGTGGTATATGTAGACCACATGGATACTATAAAGGTACCCATATCAGTTGGGTTAGTATAGACCGCATAAAAAAGTGCCCATATATGTTTAATTGTGCAGGGTGAGGTTGACAAAACTAGAGATAGCTGGGAGCATTAAAATACTAGCAAGAGAGAACTACATTAAAGAGGCATGCATTCACAGGAGTCTTAAGAGGAACACAGGACAATGATGATGATTGATGATGTAACACTAGCAACATGAAGTGGGCACTACATAGAATGATTAGCTGTAGTGTACAATAGCACTGGAAGTGGGTTACTACATATATGATTGATGATAGTACAATAGCACATGAAGTGGGCATCTACAAGAATGATATGATGGTGCTACAATAGCACATGGAAGAGGTTACTACAATATAAAAAGAAAAACGATTGATGTATGTACACTAGCACATAGGAAGTGGGCACTACATAGAATGATTGAGATGATGTCCACATACAACACATGGCAGTGGGGTTCTACAGAGAATGATAGATGGTGTAGCAATAACACATGGCACAGTGGGGTATACACAGAGATATGATGATGGTGTACAATAACACATGCAGTGGGTTACTACAGAGAATGATTAGGATAGGTGTACAATAACACATGGCAGGTGGGGTCACTACAGAGAATGATTGATGGTGTACAATAATACACTGTCAGTGGGGTTACTACAGAGAATGATTGATGGTGTACAATAACACATGGCATGTGGGTATACTACAGAGAATGATTGATGATGTACAATTAAACCCATGACAGTGGGGTCACTACAGAGAAGGATTGATGGTGAGTACAATAAAACACATGGCAGTGGTTAGACAGAGAATGAATTGTATGGTGTACAATAGCACATGGCGAGTGGGAGTTAGTCTACAGAGAATGATTGATGTGAAGTACAATAGCAGCATGGAAGTGGTGACTACATATAATGATTGATGAATGTAGCACATAGCACATATGGAAGTGAGGGCGACTACATAGATGCATGAAGGGGTACAATAGCACATGATGGAAAGTGGTTTACTACATATAATTGTATTGATGATGTACAATAGCACCTGGAAGTGGGCACATACATAGAATGATTGATGGAGTACAATATCACATGCAGAGTTACTACAGAGAATGATTGAATGCGTACAATACACATGGCAGTGGGTACTACAGAGAATGTAGTGATGATGCACAACGAACACTGGCAGTGGGGTTACTACAGAGAGATGATTAGTGATGGAGTACAATAACACATGGCAGTTAGAGGGAGTTACTACAGAGAATGATTATTTGTGAATAATGATGTACAATACACACAAGGCATGTGTGGTTACGTACAGAGACTGATGGATGGTGTAAGCAATAACACATGCCAGTGGGTTACTACAGATGAATGATTGATGGTGTGTACAATATAGCACATGGCAGTGGGGTACAACCGCGTAATGACTAGATGGAGAATACAATAGCATACATGCAGTGGGGTTACAACATGAGAAGAGACAGAACTCACTTGGCCACATCAACAGCAGATGGTACCGTGAGAACACATGGCCAGCCAACTTAGTAGGCTAGCTCCTCTAACACCGTCAGTCTATAGGTTGTCATGACAGTAATTATCTGACTACACAAACACTACATCACACTGACACCAGAACACACGTGCGATTGTGAAAAATTATTGAGACACAAATCATGTGACTTATATGGCTCCTCTAAGATCCATCTCAAGCAAATAATGGTAATCATAACAATTTTCCCAACTTATATAAACGCAGATATTGTGTTTTACAAAACACTCACGCTAAAAAAGCATATAACACTTAACTTGTATTGTGTGCTTATTTTGAAGTAATTTCGCATCTCAACATTTATTTGAGTATTAAATGGACACCATCAATTTGTTGTGCACAATTTTACACCACCACTAATAATATATGTACAATATCCTATCAAAATTGCTGCGCAGTGATTCTAAACAGCTGCGCAGCAGTTGGTCAGATATCTGAGGCCTGCAGCTTAAAGGGCGACATGGAGTATATACAGCTGAACATATTCACACAAGATTTCGACTACAAAACCATTTAGCGTCCATTCTGGCCAAAGTTGATCAAGGATCTGGCATCTCTACGACCAAAAGAGCTGTCCAGCAATGTGTTCCCAGCCAGCAGAAGGTGAGTACTTGGAGATAAGCATCATGGTGAGGTGACGCTCTCGTACTTGTGGCTCTCAGTCTGGCACTTACCTTACTCTAAATGTCTGTACCCATCCATCCCATTGAAGCCACTCACTCCACCAACAGCTGAAATTAAACCATCGAATTATACTCATTATGTCTGTACCCATCCATGGTAGCCACTGCACTCCACCAACTGCTGAAATAAAACACATCGTATTAACTCTTTATGTCTGTACCCATCCAATGGTATGCCACTCACTCCACCAACAGCTGAATAAAACACATCGTATTAACTCTTTATGTCTGTACCATCCATGGTAAGCCACTCTCTCCCCCAACGGGCTGAAATAAAACCAGTCACATCGTATTATGGGAAATAATAGGGATTACTTCAACTTGAAGGGTTAAACTTAGGAGTATTGGATATTTCCTCAACACTCTGAGAGATCTTTCAGTACTATAGCATTTCAGATATATTTTTATTAGATAATTCATTGATCTGCGGTTATTGTATTGTTGCTCCTAAAACAATTGTCATGCCCCAAGAGGTTCAAAACATTCAAAATCATTGTACCTATAAAATAACTGTTCAAGTGTGAAAAAAATTGAGGAAACTACATTCTAGTATTTATTTTCATTTATTAGTTGTTTCAAATGAGATCAATTTTTATTTATAAAAGAAGGTAATCTAATAAACTATAAACATTTTATATTACACCATGCCCAATAATCATAAAACTAATGATCAACCACGTACCATACAAGTAAAGGAAGTTCTTTCCAGGCAGTGTGTTGAAATCATCCTGTGTAGTATTCTTCAAGCGTGCTGTTGGCTCACGTAGCCAGTCAGCAACACGTGGATCTTCACAGTTTACCAGGGCCTCACCAGGTCTTGGCCAGATAATTGTAGGCCGTCTTGCATCATAAATAGCTACAGTCTGTGTGGATGAACCTTGTACTGAAATAATTAACATAATGGTTTTTTAAAAAATCTTGCATATGTTTCTAACCTGTTTGATTGAAAAGAGTTCTCAATAATAGCATCACTTTAAAACATAGTGTGTTCCATAAATCAGTTTTTTTCTACTACATTACAGATCTGACTTTTAACCTTTGGCAAAGTTAATCTTGTTTAAAAGAATCAAATTAAGTTAAGAACAAGATGATGTATCCTTTCCAGAACTAAACATATCACTGAAATAGAGATTAAAAACCACTTTCAAAACATATTCATGTGTTGTTACCAAGATTAGAATCCAAGACTGAAATATTAGATTGGATCTGTGTTTCTGTGAAAGACTGTCATCTAAAGGGGGTTCAGCTAGTGTGTCATTAGGATCAACTTCAGCTAAATGTCTATATTTGAATAATAGCAAGATACAGTCAAAATCTTTAATCAAAGTTTACATGATCAGTTCTAGATCTAGCCTTCTATAACAAAATGTAATGTATTGGCTTAATTTCATTCAATTTCAATAAAATCATCCATATATAATTGTATTACTCTAGCAATTATCTGGTCTGTGAATTATTACTCTAACATGTATCCATCTGTAAATGTATTACTTTAAGTGCATCCATTGTTTTAATTATGATAAATTATGTTCAATCTTTTTCTTTTAAAGTTTATTATTGATAATAATTTTTCTACAAGCTGTGGCCATTGATGTCCATGTATTTAAAAAGCTTTAAGGAAATGCAAGTGGATTTTTTTATCCTCTCTTTTGTAAGATATATTAACTTGAAATTCCAAATAAAGTGAAGATACAATGGTCATGATATTGATATTACCTTACAATTTAATGGGGGATAAATAATCCCATTACTAAAACTAATAAACATAATTTTTTAAAAATACAAGTACTGTAATTAAATCATCTAGTTACCAGTGAACCCTGTAGGCATGAGGGAGATATAGTAAGAGTCTCTGTTACTCCCAACAGACTGACAACCCCACAAGAACGCTGCCAGTGTCTGGTATAGGAATACCACACATGTAAGATTTTTCCTGGATATGTGGAGATTAGCTAAGAAAGACATAAAGCTTGGGTTATAATAAACAGTGTAAGTAGGTTTTATGTTACAATTGTGTTTTATGCTACAAGTGTGTGTTTTATGCTACAATTGTGTTTTATGTTACAATTGTGTTTTATGCTACAATTGTGTTTTATGTTACAATTGTGTTTTATGTTACAATTGTGTTTCATGGCCTAAACATTTCCTTGAAGACAAGATGGTTTTTCACAGAATATTAAAATGGCGTGTTAGTATGACAAGTGTTTCCCACATAGTATGTGTCCGTTGTGCCAACTAAAAACTATTTAAAATACAATTCATGTTTTTACCAATCCAAAAATTTGCCAACTATAAAAATCAGTTTCAAGCACTGAAAAATTATTTGCAAGTTTGCAAAGTAAAACCTAAGAAAAATGAGTTGTGCATACAAATTATTTGGTTCTAGAAATAAATTTGAAAATTTTCCCGCATCATCTTTAACATCAGAATGGACAAAATTAGGGAAGATCAATAGTTTTTTAAATCACTGGCAATTTATTTGTAAATAAACTGATCAATGATTTATTTATCTAGCAAAAATTATTATACCATCTATATATGTATATATATTATATATTTTATTTCCGAACTCCCTTTCCCCATAAGAATCTGTAGGTGTAACTTCAATATATGTTGCCTAAAATATCTTCCCAGTTCTTTCATTGCTGAAGCTGAACTCACAATATTTTATCATCTTTACCTTTAAACTTTCTCTCTTAATCTGGAAGCTGTTATCAAAGCCGCAAATTAGAGTTTTATATTTTATTTGCACATTTTCAACGAATAATGTAGGGATTTTTATTTTTTATAATAAGAGACTTTTTAAAAAAGAATTCCTACTCACCTTTTTTAATAAATTTCCCACCAATACCCGTGCTGGATCGCCTTAGGCTCTCTGCTGGTTTCTTCTCACAAGCCAGCGACAATGATAGGAGGGTCGTGTCTTCCACTCCTTCAGGAAAGTCTCAAACAAAACTCTATTGGCACAGACATCAATGATGGTGAAGGACTGCTGGGTCAGTAGCTGTGAGGACATGGCCTGGTTGTGCTGCGTGTGTGACTCATTCTCTCACAAGACATGTCATCTGTGATGTCACTTGTCAAAGTTTGATGAGCTCCAATTGTTAGTTTATCAGTAATTGTCGCAGCTACTCCAATATTTTTTTCAACACCTTTCGTCCACTTGGAGACATTGGTACTTTGTTCCCAGCACCTGAAATAGATTCTTTGACAGCATTTTGCCTTGTTGGCTGTTCAAGTCTATTGAAACTCTCTATGTTTTGATTATCAGAGATTATCTGTTTGTTTCTCTCTTTTATTATAGTGAAAGGCCTGGTGTCAGAATGTTCTAATGTTTTAGTGCCCTTGGGTCTCAGGGGAGAATAGAAGGAAAACTTGAATGGGGAGACAATACTATTTCTTTCATTAGGAGGAGTAGGAGGCACACAGTCACTGCCATCATTGCGTGATGAGTTATTTGAGCTTGGCTCCGCACTTTCCCTTTCACTGGTCTCCCTTACTTTCAAATTTGATTCCAGTACATCATGCCCATTAACTGTAGTTTTCTGTTCCTCTGGGAGTCTGTGTTGTTTACCTAAACCCTCACATTGTGCAATGACTTTGTCCATTTGAGAGGAACTGAAGGAGTCTTGGAATAACTCATCTGTAGGTGATGTCTTTGGCTTGTTTTTGCAAGAAGCTTGCACACTTACAGGCACAACTTTCTGCTTATTGATTGGGGTTATCTCAGTTTTATTAGACGTGATGTCAAAAGACCTCATTCTCAAATCGTCACTTCTGGTACTTTCAGGTGTTTTTGGGGTTGAATTTTGAGGTCCCTTGCACTTCAAACTTTTGGTATTTGAGTGATCACAGGAGAAACATTGAAGGAATCGCTCATTTCAAGTGCTGCCATAAGATCTTCTTCACCAAGGACATTGGTACCATCAGGCCATGAATGACCAGCTCTGCTGAGAGTTTTCTCATCAAAGTTTCTACAGCTTTGTTTATGTTTAATCCCATGTTGAACGTCCTGATTACTATGAGCCTTGCTCTCACAACCTTTAAGCCCCTGACTTGCCTGAGAATTGCATATGATGTGCAGATCAGCGTACGAACTGTTCAACTGATCCACGTCATCAATAACTCCATCATCCAGCTGAATCAGTCTTTCATAGTTGCTGGCCGCTATCAAGGATTCACCGTCATCACTATCAGAACTTTCATTGTCGATTGCTTCAGCTGCCTCACGACCAGCGACCCCAGCTTCACCTGTATTAAACGTCTGAGGCATGTTGACTAGATCAGTGTCACCTTTAGTGAATGGAATGTTAACAGAATGCTGATTTCCTAGAAGTCCTCTATGGGGTGACTCCATGTAGAATACTTGGTTTACATTCTGCTGCCTTGGTGAGAGTTTCTCTGTGGAATCAAACAGGGATTCTGAAAAGACTTTATCAAAATTATCTTCTCCTGCCCTCTTCGGTGTTGCTGATTGGCCTTTCTTGGAATTATTTAAAACATTCCCAGAAAAGCTGTCCAGGAATGGATCAGGGCTCTGACTACAGGTAAAGCTGTTACCAGTGTTAGACTTTCTACTTTGTTGGGAAGGTTGACGCACATCTGACTTGGCCAAAGTTGTTTTGGACTTCATGCAATCTTTCTTGCCAACTTCCACAGAAGAATCCAGCTTACATCTACTGACTGACGTAACAGGTGCGTTAGGTTCACTCAGATTACATGCAGACCCTGACCTGTTTTGATTGATGAGGATTTCTGTCTGTGTGTCCAGCACGATGCTCTCATTGAAACTAAAACTGTCAGATCCACTTGAAGTATCACCCACTGGAAGAATCTGACTCTCCACTGAACCATGGTGATCACAACTTGTTGATGGTTTATTAATGGCATCATACATTGAGTTGTCCATTGTCCACTCTCCACCCTGTGTTACATCTCTGATATTGCCAACATCTGACACTGTATCCTGTGCAGGGAAACCATCTGTAATCTTAGAGGCATCAAAAGCTTCCTCAGTGGAGATTCTGTTGGCCTCTAGTCGCTTTGCTTCTTTGTGTTCCTCTCTAATGTTGACAGCTGTGCTTGTAACATCAGAGGCATCGACCGTGACAGGACTGTCAATCAAATGACTCTGTCTCCTGATCTGGCTAGTGGTCACCCTGATGCTGACAGGAGGGCTGACCACAACCTGACCAAAGAAAGATCTGTCCACACTTTTGCCCCTTTTCAAACTTTGATTTGGACTCTTCTTGTATTTTGATATAGACTTATCACCTGATTTACGTGTATGAACATGGTCATCCTTACTGGCATTGAGTGATTTGACCATTCTGACTGCGTCTAAACCCCTGGGAGTGCCAGCAGGCAAGTTTTCTTTACCCTGCTTCAAGTTAGATCCACTATACTCTGGTAAACTATCCATCTTGGGGGACTCCTGTTCACCAACGTTCACATCTCTCTCATTCAAAACAGTCTTGTGAGAACATGGTGAGTTTGCTGGGACAGACTCAGTTTGTTGGTTTGCAACCTTGAGACTGGTGTCCTTCACGTGGCCTCCACAACTATGAGCCGCATTTGAATCAAGGACTTCTTTAACTGGATCACCTCCACCCTCAGCCTTGTCTGGATCACTGCAGTCTTCAGAGTCTTCATCTGAGTCGTCCTTTGGGCCCCATGATATTCTGTCGACTCCTAGTTCCCCTTGAATTATCATTTTGGCCTCCTCAATGATAACCAGAGCGGCATCCATTTCTGTCACACCTTTTCTTCCAGTGAGCCAGATGCACCTGGCACGACGTCGCTCCTTGAGTTCCCAGTCGGTTTCTCCATCTTGTTTTTTCTCACTAGAGGTAAATAAGATAGGTTCTTTACATTCATAGAGAGGGAACATGTCTTTACTTAGAATCAAAATTATTATTTAAAAATAAATCTGGCATATGATTTTGTAACATTTAAATTTTAATTTTTAACATATTCACACTGTCTTTCAAATTACATAAATCTGCAGAAACATGTAAGAGAAATAATGAAAATTCCCCAACTGAGAGGCAAACTTATTTTCATGACCAAGCAAGAGGCAGGCCATAGTTTGAACGAAAAATTGTCAGCATTTTAATTACACTTTTGTTTCTGAATATGCTGCAAAATAATGCACATCTTGCACAATGAAACAGCCTTAGAAAATCTAACATGAACAAATGTATTCTTTTATAAATGTGATAATAAAGTTTTTTAATTTAAACTTCCAGCTCAACTAAACATATCAGTTGTCACAAAAATATGATCTCTTGAGTCCTAAGGCATCCATATGCAGAGACTCTGAATATGGGTTCTGAAAGGAAATAACACCATTAACTTGCAGGCCTAAAAACCTCTCAGACAGAAATTCATTCAAACAAGGATGGGAACACTGCCCAAGATGATTGTACAAGCCTCCATTGGATTGTTGCATGTAAGTTACCAATAACAATTGTCATGAATCAAGATAAATTATGAGCCCTGGTCATAGAATTGAACAAATTACCTCTGAAAAGGTGCTGCTTTCTTAAAAAGATTTTCAACATCCACGGCATCCGCCCTGGCCACATCAGCAACAGTGTGGTAGCCTGCATTGTACAACATCCTGGCACTGGATGCATTGAGTGCTTCAATGCGCACCAAATCCACCAGCTCCTGCTGCACACCACAGGACAAGCGCTTCTGAAACTGGGACAGCAAGAGCTCCAGATTGTGCCAGCCCAACCTGCCACAGAACACCGTCACCATCCCTGTCCACGGGGAAAATATAGGAACCAGATCATTTCATCAATACAAACAATGTTGCAAGTGGCCTGGGAATAAATCCATTGAACTCAATAAGCACAAAGTTTAATGTGATTGGAACTCGGTGTAGAAGCAAAGTCAGTGCCATTATTTACAAATAAGCCATGTTTGTTTGTTGTTGTTTTTACCCTTAATTAAATCATCTAGAGTAGAAATGGCTCAACACCAATTATAGTACCCTTCTTCACTTATGACAGTAGTCTAAACAAGGTTTGATGCACCACAGACAAACAAGTAGCATCATAAAAATGTAACAGAAAATATAACCAATAAATCTACCTGCATAGGTAGAGGCAGACTGCTGAAGAGATTGGAGCTGTCCCTTGTTGCAATTAAATTTGGCTGCTACTTCCATGATAGGATTTTCTTGTACCTGTTCAGAAATGAGAAATAGTTAACCTCAACAGATCACACTGCTGAAAATGTATGTCGTGGAGGGTTTTAAAAAAAAACAAAAAACTTGTTTCTAGTATTCTTAAATTAAATTTAAATCTGGAATCACTTGGAAGTCCAGAAAATAAAATACCTTTTTTTAAAAATACTTGAGTAATTAAATGTATAAAGTAATAAGATAAAAGTATCTATCACCAATATTCCCTCTAAGATTCTTTGGTCCCTACAAAGTAAAAACTCTCCTGTGCAAAGTTGCACAGCATCCATTTTTGTGTAATATTTTACCAAATTTGCTGCATGGTAATTGTCTATCACTATAATAATTAGGAAGGAACAAAACTCGAGGAGGTGGATAGCTTCACATACCTTGGAAGCATCATTGACACACAAGGAGGGACAGACGCAGTGGCGGATTTAGCTATAGGGCAGGGGGGGGCGGCTTGCCCCCCCACGCCCCTGTTGGGTCTAAACTGGCGCCCCCCTAAAGACGCCCTCGATGAACACCAAAAAGGTGTCACAAGAGCAGAAAAAATGATTTCTAAACACGAAACTTGTAATCAACACCAAATTGCTTGCTAAAAATTGAATATCAAGGGATGAAACGGTAATATCTGGTTTAAATCAATCACTCGCATCTGAATTATCGGCGACAATTGATAATTAAGTTAAGTCTGCACAATTATTTTCTTTAATTATTGAATCAACCATTGATATATTTAGAATTGATCAGATGTCAGTTTCTTTACATTCAGTTTTAAAATCAGGACATGTTGTGGAGAGATTTATAGGCTTTTATACTTTGGTAAACAGCGGCTGAATAGCGAATAGTGCGCTCGCCTCACAAGCTGAGGGGCGTGGCATCTAGCCCACGTTAAAGCCACAATAAAAATAAATAGAGGTAAAAAAAAAGATTTTAAAAAACCAAGTTTTTATAAGTGTACTAAAAAGAAGAAAATGATTTAAAACTTATAAATTCAAGTTCATGTACTTTGATTTAATATGACTAAAAACTTGGGGCGGGTTTTTGGTATAAAAGTTAACTGAGATCTATGAGTGAGAGAATGAGTGAAATGCATTATGTAAAACCTCATAAGCGCCCTCATAAATAAAAATGCTCCCGCATTTGCTGAGAAGATTTTAACGGAAATAAAAAAGTGAAATATTGATTTCACACTCTGTCGAGGACAGGCATACTCTGGAATTAAGAGTGGCCTTTAAACTCATATAAAGAAACTTTCACCCAATTATTGTGCCCATGTTTTGAATTTGGTTACTATCGAAGCAATGTCTGTAAACAGTGGTATACAGTTGTTTTTGGCGCATATTTAAGGTTGTATGCAGGGCCGTCTTAACGCATAGGCCCGATGGGCATTTGCCCGGGGGCTCACGAGCATAGGGGCCCCATGGGAATATGTTTTAGTTATATATATTATATATATACGTCTTTTATTCCTGCGGGCCCAACACTATTTCTTTGCACGTGGGCCCAACCTGGTGTAAAGACGGCTCTGGTTGTATGCATGCCTTTCATCTAGTTTACCACGTCTACATACTCTTAAAGAATACCAGAAATCTTAATATGAATCAACAGTAGATACTCTGAAACGACTTTCTGATACAAAATGTGCACGCCGTAAGCATGCAGTTGTTGGATCATTCTCTGCTATTCTAGCCACACTTGATTCAAGGGAATCAACAGAATAGAAAGGAAGTGTCAGAGCAGAAGCTATGTGACTATGTGTTTTAACAACAAAATATTCTTTTGCTTTTCTGATGCTATTTGTACAAAAGTTATCTTCATGTTATCAAACTAATTGCAATGGCTTTGCAAAACAATTGATCGATGTTGGACAAAATAAGTTTGTTGATATGAGAAGCGATGAAGCTTTTGAAATGCTGAATGTAGATGTCAAATCATTTATTAACGAAAATGGTTCCAAACTAGATGTTAAAACAGAATTTAAAGAAAAGCGAATTGCAAAAACGAAAAGCATGACAGGCGAACTTAGCAGTGATGTAAGGGCTGATGATCCAACTACACGCTTTAAATCTGAAACGTACGTCACTATCTTGGATTCACTTGTAACACAAATAGATGATCGATTTAATGAATTTTGGTGCACAGTTACTTATTTCTATTGTATTGATCCATCACAAATGTTGTAAGAAAATAAAGATTCTTTTCAAAGTTTATGCAAAATTTACAAACACGACATTAACCTTGAAGAAGCAATCGTAGAATATAAGATTTGTATGCATTAATACAATAACCTTCCGCTAGTACACTACAACTTAAAAAGGTTAGGCCATTCTTGACTGAAAAACTAATGGCATCGGGTCTCACTAATTTGTCAATATTCTATAAAATTTACATGACTCTTCCTGTTAGCAGTGCTACTGCTGAAAGATGTTTCAGTAGATTGAAACTCATCAAAAATTATTTGCGCTCAACAATGACAAACGAACGTCAGTCTGCATTGGCATTAATTTCAATTGAACGTGATCTAGCTGAGAAAGTTGACTATGAATCAACGATAAATCGTCTTGCTAAAATGAAATCACGTAGAAAGCAATTTATATAGGGCTCACGGCTCTTTCTTATCTTATCTGTTACAGACGCTCCTTCTATACAGACTAATATTGCGTCATATGCTTATCCATGGTTTGTATTTAGTCCTGCATTCTTATTAGAGTTTGAATGTTTATTTAAGGAATTTACAATCATTGTTTGTGTAAAGTTCATAAATTTTCCCAAAGTTTGATGCTCAAACTTTCAGTGATAAATTTTTTTTTAAATTCTGAAGTAAATTGTTTAGTTTATTTATAAGTATAATATTATTGGCACTCTTTGTGTGTGTGTTACTAATCCTGACCAATCCACTCCACCAAAGTCTCTGTGTTTTTCATTACAAGCTTTTATTTAACTCACACTGTTTGTATGTTGTATCCGTCAAATCTTGTAACGTAAAATTAAACCACTTCTGATGGGTACTAGAGATCTCAAAATTTTACCACAGATAGATCTTGGATGACAATACATTGTATCAAAATTTCAGATCGATCGAATGTACCGTAATTAAATAAATGCATTTTTACGTTTATCTTTATATATAAGCTGTATCCGTGCTATTCTTGACTTTCACGTGAATGTCACCGGAGTTCACAACCAGCCATGGATGACGACATTCCAGGTGTTAAACAGCTCAGTAATTCGAAACTAAATCTAAATTGACATGATAATACAAGAGGAACAACTGGTATTTGTGTAGCCTAGTTGGCCCAATTGTTAGCTTAATGGATTTTCGACCTGGAGGTACTGGGTTCAATTTTCAGTTGGGGAAACTGTTATTTTTTAAATACATAAATTTGTAATTAATAATCTATCTTTTTACCACTATCACATTTAAGTTATAGATAACGAAGTTTGACTAATTAAATTGAGTTGATTATGTCAAAAAATTGATTAAAAAATTGTGTTACTAAAAAGTAGAAAATAAAATATTTAAAAAATCTTTTTTTAAAAGGACGCGCTTTTATTTACATATAGAAAGTGCACTAAAAAGAAGAAAATACAAATTTTCAATCCGTGAACCTATCGCTTGCACATAAAAGCGTGGGGCCCTCATCACAACTCGCAATCATGTACAAAGCTGCGAAAGATAAATACAAATTTATATGAATATTAATAAACATTTAAAGTTTCACAACTTTGATCATATACATGCTACTATCATATTAATTAGAAAAATTTATCTATATGCAAAAGAGTAGTTGCAATAAGAAATGAGTTGTGATGGGCGCCCCACGCTTTTATGTGCAAGCGATAGGTTCACGGATTGAAAATTTGTATTTTCTTCTTTTTAGTGCACTTTCTATATGTAAATAAAAGCGCGTCCTTTTAAAAAAAGATTTTTTAAATATTTTATTATTTGTAGCATCAGATTACCTGGTCTTAAACTGAACCATTTTGCCAGATAAAATTCTCATTTCATTCTTTCAGATAGAAAAGTATTACAAGAACTAAAAACAGTAGCTCTTAAAATTTTATTAGTAAAAATAAGTTGTTCTCTTTGAAACTAAGTTCATAATTTACTGTCATCTTTTTATCCTACATATGATATATGCATATAATACGTATATGATATATGATTTCTTTAATTACTTAGGCCTTTTATTAATTATTAACATTTTTTAAAATACATTATATTTTGTTTTATTTGTGACCTATTACTCTCCTGAATATAAAGCAATTGTTTGTATATTGAAGAGATTCATTGCAATGGTTTGATGTAAACAAAAATAATATTAAATAATGTACTTTGAATGATCAACACAGCATTTATTATTTAACACTTAGTCACTTAGTTATTTGTTTGAGTTGCTGTCAGTGCTATTTATGGCAAGCTGAACAAACTGATGAGTCATCTTGCAGATAGTACAACAAACTATTGGAGGCATATAAAAATTTTTATTAAATTCTACCTCATTATAAAAACATTTTAGAAGTTTTATTTAGCCCAAAGACTATAAACTTATTATGCTGAGTTTTCTATGTTAAAGTCTGCTAGGATATTCAGCAATTGAAAGTGAAAACAAAGGATTATGAGAAATTTAGATTTCGTCACAAATAACAGCCCCCAAATTAACTACCATTTTCATAAATTCAATTGATTAACCATATCTACTTAAGACTAGATGTTTCTTTTTGTCTGCAGCAGTCTCTTAAGATGAAAACGTATTAAAGTTAAAGTAAAACTCACATTTAAAGTGAGCAGAAAAGTTTTTTAACATAAAATATAGCAATAAGAGTGAATCTCATATCAAATTTCTAATCTTCATTGCAGAACCAGCAATTTAGACAAATGAATTTTATTTCAGCACCTATAAATATTTGCACTAAGTGCATGAATAAAAAAAATTTTTGCGGCGCCCCTTGAAATTCTCCTCGCCCCCCCACGAAGACAAACCTAAATCCGCCACTGGACAGACGCCGATGTAAGAATGAGAATTGCCAAAGCAAGAACAGCATTTAAACAGCTAAAATAAGTTTGGAACTGCAACAACTTGAAGCTCCTTGAAGGTCAGGATATTCAACAACATAGTAAAGCCTGTCTTGCTGTATGGAGCACAAGCACAACAAATAACAGCAGCAATTTCAAAAAAGCCTCAAGCTTTTACAAACGCATGTCTCCGAACAATTCTCCGAATCCGCTGGCCCAATGTCATCACCAACGAGGACCTCTGGCAAGACACACAAGAGCCAGTGGAAGAGCTAATACGTCAGCGCAGATGGAGATGGATTGGCCACACTCTCAGAAAGCCTACATCCAGCATTGTGAGACAAGCCCTCACATGGAACCCCCAAGGCAAGAGAAAAAGAGGTCGTCCCAAAATGACCTGGAGGCAGGCACCAAAATGAGCGGGCACAGCTGGGGGCAGATAGAAAGATTGATGCAGGACCGGGATGCCTGGAGAACCTTTGTTCGTGGCCTATGCCCCAGATGGGACGAAGGGCGATGATGATGATGATGATAATTAGTCTAATTATCTTTTGGGTTCGGTAAAAAAAATAAAAATTATTAAAGTATTTTTACCCATTTCAGAAACGTATAGGACAAAAGAAATCTCTTTAATCAGACAACTGAAAAATGAAGAGTGAATAAACATCCCTACAAGTGAAGGGCATAGATTTAAAGATGTCTAAATGAAGAACCCCAACATAGGCAAACATACCAGATTGTTGAGAATGAGTGCTGTATAAAATCTCTGATGTACCCCCAGGGCCTTCCTAGCAGATTCTGTCTTTCCCATGCGCCCACTTAAAGCCTTGCCAATGAAAGACTCTGACACGCCCACTAATTCAGCAACTCTGCGGTCAGCCGGGGTCAAGTTCTCCCACAGGGAGTGGTAGTGGAACCAATCTATTGATGAGGACACGTCAGATGTGAACACGGGAGTTACCTGTCAACAGAAAGGTTTAAACAATTAAAATAAATGGAAAAGACATGGGTGAAACACCCAGACCTAAAAATGTCATGTAGATCTTATTCATTATTTCTTATAATACAAATCAAATGTGCTTCAAATTTTTAATAAAAATAAATATCTAATTTTCTCATAGATTTGTTGTTTTTAACGTGATTAGATTTTAATTTTATTAAATCACTTTATTAATTTTTAATAAATTAAATTAATATAGTTGTATACATCCAACAGCATCAGCCACATTTTTAACTAATTTTGTTTATAAACAAATTAGGGCTTGTAAAAAAATAATTAATCTCAGTGGTAAAAACAAATAATTCTCTTACAACCATTGGCCTTTCCAATACTTAAGTTCTTATCAATTTTGAGAAATGATATTGTTGTTAATAAAGAAAATATTCAACTGGAGAGCAGCATGTCTTTTGCCTGAGCTGTTAAATAGATAAGAGAAATATCTTCTAATATAAAGTTCCTATTAGAGTTCCCAAAAGATCACCAATTCATAGATTTAGAAACATTACATAAATTGAGTTAACAGCTGCAACTGATGAATGAAATGGCACCCACCAAGTAAATTGTATGAAGTTCTGTATCCAGGGCAAACGCTCGCCGAGCTTTCTGTAGTTCAGCAAATACAATCAGCCCTTCATCAGGTGAGAGGGAAGAGGCAAGGATAGCTGCCCCCAGCTGAGTGGAGTAAAACTTCTTGGTCTCTGAGCCATCTGATGATAGGATTAGAGATAATATGAGAAGAGATAACACCCATAGACGCAACATATTTTAAAAAGTTAACTACTTGGTTGTTTTAAGAAAATTGATTATTTTCACAAGTTTGGGGTTTAATGAAAGTGTGCATACCCTTACAATTTTAATGTTGAACGACTAGTATGACTTTTTTTAAAATAGACGAATGTAGTTACTTTTTAGATGATAATTATTATGAATTTCAATTTTTTTAAAATCACACAAGTGTTATTGAATTACAAGGTCTCTAAGTATTTTAAAATTGATTTGCAGCAAGTAGAAGATTTGCTAACACAAATTATTGCTGAGAAATACACAAATAAAGTTAATGAGTTCTTTAAAGCATAAGCCACATCTTCTTATACGGCTTGCAGTATCAAATCCAAGTACCTTCTTTTTGAGAGACTTGGACAGTGACAAACTCATTCTCTTGGAGATATTTTATGCAGCTTTCTACCAGTGCTGTTTTTACTGGGCCAAGACCGTTGCCTTCAAGTGACACAGACAAAAGTGTGCAGTCAATGTAAGTAACGACATCTTCTGCTTTGGAAGCCACCCCACTTACAACAATCTGGAAGATGTGCAAAGAATGAAACAATTAAGTATTATATATATTTTTTTTTAAACTTAACTTTCCATTGCACCTACATTAAAATTGCATTTAACAAAAGTATTTAGATATCATATTGTAAAAAAGTTTAAAAAGAAAGATTCTTAAATCTTCACTTTTAATTTCATTTGCAACAAATCAAACATTTTTAAAAAAATCAATTTTCAGGCCCATCTAAATATATAAATAAATTAAATTATCTCATAAAAAGTCTTCAACATTTATGTCAAGTTTTCAAAGGTTATATACCAAGCTAAAAAATAAACAACTGGGATTAAAAGAATGTGACAAATATAGAAATATAGTTCAAAAAAGATGTTAACAATATAGATACCTCCAAGACAGCCCTCTTCAAACTGCTGCTGAGCCCTTCCTTCACATTGAACTGCAAGCAGCTCTCAACAGCAGGAAGTTCAGATTTCAACAAGTTTTTGCCCTTGGCTTTCTCCTGTGCCTTGCAGATAAGAATACTCTCCCCTAGTCAGCAATTGACACAGAGACAGTGAGTTAAGGGTAGACAAATCACATTGTATATTAATGTGCGGACGAGGGTAACCTTGTGTTAGTGTGAATACTTGAATGTGTAAAAGTGGTTACCTTGAGTGTCAACCCCTTTTCTTCCCGCCCGACCCGCCATCTGCTTATAGGTGAGGGTGTCGATAACTTTCCCATGAAACATGGGTGTTCTGATGATAACGCGGCGAGCTGGTAAGTTAACCCCTGATGACAGAGTTGAAGTCGCAATGAGGACCTTGAGATGACCTTGTCTGAAGGCTCCTTCTATGATGTCACGTTCATCAAATGTGAGACCTGATCAATAGTATAATATTATTCAAAAGATTTTCCTTACAACCAACAAGATATGACAAGTTTAGTAAAAAGTTGCTAATCTGTTTAGAAGATTTAGTTGTTCTCTCCTTGCCTACCACTATAATTAGTATGACCCTTGCAAAAGTAAAAATACTTTTTTTTTACAAGTAAATGGCTCTGATAAATATTTTTGGTTGCTTTTCTTTCAATAAGTCATCATAACCTCAGATGAAAGAGTAAAAACAAAACAACAGAAATTGAGTACTGATAAAACAATTTTTGACTATTCATGTTAAAAATTAACATTTTAGAATTGAGACATGTAGAAAAGCAGTTCATTTATATATGTTTTTTGTTGCTAAAAATATTTTCAAGTAAGATTTCTAACCTGCATGGTGATACGCAACACCATTGAGGATGCATCTGACCAGCATCTGGTCAGCTCCCACTGGACAGCGTTTCAGTTGCTCCACTGTTTCCATTAGACCCTCCCTGTCTAGGCTTATACTTATTCCACTAGAAACAATGGCTGCACCATCATCTGCTGGTTTAAATGAAGGTTTTAAATAAATAATTTAGGATGTACAATAAGTGTTATGATTTTAAAATCAATTCAACTGTAACATGAGGTAGAAAAAACTTGTAACAGTAATTAAATAGAGCAATAAAGGTGTGTTTTGTTTAAATCAAACCCTTTATTAAGAATTAGAATCCAAAAGATTAGTAGATATCTGAAATATTTTAAGAAAATAAAATCAGGTTTTAACTTTAACCATTTTTCTTAATACATGGAACTTAATTTCTTTTAGGTTTATTTTTCTTCTTACATTCAATGTTTTAAATATATGGTCAATTTACAGAAAATAAATCATTAAAAGTTGCATTACTGATTAATAAATCAATTGGCATAGAGATGATGACAGTAAAATCACCTTTTCTCTCTTGAATTTCAGCCTTGGTGTTCTGACTTATTATTGCATAAAATCTCCTGGCCACCGACTCACACAGGTTCTCACACCAGATTTTTGTTGGGCAAAAAATGAGAGCAGCATGGCCGGCGCTCACAGTTTCCAGGCAAAGGGCAGTCACATGATCCTGGTCGTCTGGAAAAGTCAGCAGGGCTGGTATCTCCCTCTGCACCAACAACTGGTCATCTAGTATCTTGTTGTCAATTTTGAGGTACTCTGTGAGTGGTACAGGGCGGAAATCAGTGTGGTACAGAGATGCCTTTAACCAAGTAGCCAAAAGTTGTAGATTGGGCAGCGTAGCGCTCATTCCTATTATCTGCACTTTGCTCTCAGCATTACCATTGATGGCTCTATTGAAAAAGTGTATATCTCATAATGTTTTAAACTGTCAATACCCACAACCCGCCCCCCCCCAACCCACACAAATATTGGAAATTTTCAATTTGAATTATAATTAAATGTTGTTGTTTTTTTAATCTCTTTATAAAAGGCATTCGTGTAAATTTTAAATATTTTATCTTTCTGCGAGTTTTTTATCTTTTCTAATTGTAAACTTTCCGAGTTAGTGGTAATCATAAAATTCTACTAAGGCCCAAATATTTTTACAGGTCCCCATTTAACTTTGTCTAATTATTACAAATATAATTAATGACCAGCAAATATATATTTGAAAAAAAGAAACAAATTCATTGAAGAAGTTTCAGGAATTAAATGGCTCTTGATATTAATTTTTTTTAAATCCTTTATATTAACTCGTGGTGTCTGGTTGAACCCTTGAATGCTTGTCGGTCGCCAAAACTTTGGATCGATTTTTAACCCACTTCCTCGTAAGCTAGCGAGCTGAAATTTAGCAGGCAGTTTCGTGGCGATGATAAAAAAAATATGTATCAAAATTTCAGATCGATCGCATGTACTCTAATTAAATTATTGAATTTTTAGTTTATTTTATTGATTCCTATGTATCATGTTATTTTTTTAGATAGAGTGTCGCGGTGCGTATTATATTGAACAACCTTTCTGTCGCGCAATAAGGTGCGTATTTTATTGACAACACTTTTTATAAACATATTCCTGATCGGTGCGCATTATGTTAAACATGTTTTACGACACAACTGCAATTTTGTATTTTTGGATGGTCTTGCGCTGCTTATTATAATGAACATTCTTTTAGTTACGTCTAGTACAGAAAGGATTTATAGTGAAAAACTGGGGTTTTTACGTTTTTTTTATATCACGAACTGATAAAGAAAATTTATCAACAAGAGTAATGTTCTCAGGCACCAATACAAAATTGGCTGTTTCTATGTGATGATTTGGTTTACATTAAATGCTTTATTTTTAAGCTTTGGAGAACCTGTATTGCAATACAACAAGATGACAATATCATCTGGATGTTTTCCTTTTCCTTGAAAAAACAAATTACAATCATTCGGTGAAGTGTTTATTCTTCTGTAGCCACTGAAAGACATTTACCTGTGTGAGACGTAGGCCAGCTTTGTTAGCATCAGTTCCAGCAGATAGCCTCTGTGTGAGTCACCTACCATGTGCAACTCATCTACAACAACAGCTCCTGGAAATGTAAACATGCTTCTCAAGAGATTTATTATTTCTTAATTTATTTATTTTGAAGAAGTATTTCTATCTTTTTTTTCAAGCAATAATTGGTATTATTATAAACAATGGTCTACTTGTCATGCAAGATTTACACTTGGCAAATCTCAACAAAAAGTGGCCAGATGTTTTCCTTATCTTCTAAATGAAGCAATACTGAACATAAATTATGATGAGGAGTTTGGTACCATCTGTAAATGATGTTATTTATCTAGGTGAGGGGAGGGGGTCTCATTTTTGTGACGATATCCAGTAAGCAATTAACACAACATAAAAAATTTGGAACATTATTAAAAATATTGCACAGAACATTTCTTTCTTATAAGAAAAGTATAATTATTTAACTCTTCTTTATTTTTAAACTATGATAACTATCATTACTGCGAAAAACACTACAGGAAAGCAGAAACGAAAATATGCAGCAATACTATCAATATGCTTACAAAATTCCCCTGAAAGGATGATTTGATACCTGGTTTGCAATCACTGTTCCAGGGAAATTTCAATGACAAGTGCAGTAATTCAATACTCATCCATGGGTATGGGGGGGAACTAACTTATTGTTATTTTTGGCAAAAAGTCTGTTAAAAATTATGGAAAAAAAACGCATAAGACATCAGTTATGGATGACCCTTGTATTGCAGTGTTGAACATACCCAAATCTCCTAGCTTTCCTTCCTCCATTAATCTGTTGATGATACCATTTCCCTTCTCTATAGTACAAACAGCAACATCAACAGAAGACAGGCCACCGGCGGGTGAGTAGCTTCCCATGTAACCCCCAACCCTTATACCAGCATCTTGATAGAGGCGCTAACAAATACACACAAAAATACAAAGATCTAAGTGCTCAAAAACATCAGTTTTTTTATCAAGAATTTCATTAACAAATTTTTGAGGTAATTAATAAAATTAAAAACTTACTTGTAGTGAGTACATCTTTTCCCTTGCCACCGACACAAATGGAAGAATTATCAGAGCCTTTCTTCTGGTCTCTACAACCCTTTTCAACACAAGCAACTCTGCTACAAGAGTTTTCCCAGCACTTGTTGGGGCAGAGTAAACAAGATTGCCCCCCTCTGAAAATCATAGTTTAAAAATCAATTTCTGTTTAATTTATTTCCTACTTGAATTAGAAAAGATGCTTGAGACGATTGTTACACGCAAGAAGTTTTTGTCACTTAGTGTGTATAAATATTCTATACATGCCATTTGTTTTTCATATTAGATTTAGCTTAAAGTTACTGATTGTAAAGTTAGGTTTTGGAGAAATTACCAAGAACATGCGCAGACAGCAAGCATTCCGCTTGCCACTCAAACATGGTGGTCACCCCTTGTTTCTTGTACGCTTCTAAAACTGGTTGAGGTAAGCCCCATGAGCTCAGCTGTCTTTTGTCTTGAGTTAAACTCATGTTCACTAAAGCAGAAGAAATTTTTCAATTTAATTATGTATTTGGTAAAAGATAAATATTTAAGAGAGAAATGATCTGCTAGATAAAGTTTCATCGAATGTATGCCAAGGGCCAATTTTTCTGAAAATAAGATTATTAATAAAATTATTAATAATTAATTTAAACACTAGAAGATATGATTCTACTTTTACCGAATATGTTATTGATGCTTGGTTTGCCCTGCCATAAAAATTAAAAATACAACAAAGTATGACAAAATTCAATACCAATTAAATATTTATTTAGGAAATGGTTAATAAAACTAGCCTAATTTGAACAAAAAAACAAACAAGAGTTTTATTAACATTGTATGGATACCTTAGTTCTTTATAAAATATATTTATGTGTGTTTGTTTATATATATATATTTCAATAAATATCTCAAATAAGCCTATGCCTAAGGATTTAAATAATGCATAAAAATTGTAACTATTGTAAACAAATTACATTTCATAGCCCATATATTGTAATAACTTATAACAGACGCTTACCTGAAGTTTCTAAAGTCAAACTAGTGGAATTTGAAACACCAATATTCTTCTCACAATCTTTATCTGTCTTGCTCCATTTTCCAATAGACTCTAAAACTGTACTTCTCTGTGATAGCTTTTCATTTTCTTGAGAAAGATCAATTATATGAACCGAGTTCTTTGACCTCACATTGCTTGAGTTTGTATTTTCTTTAACTATAAGGGCGGAAGAATTTTGAGTTTTACTCCTTATCTTAACTGATGTATTTTTTATGGTGGTATTATTTTTAGCTGATTTCTCTGTAAAAGATTCATCTGATGTGGGTTTTTTTGGTGAGCTGGACTTTGACAAAGATTTTCTCCCTCTACTTTTAAACGTGACATCTGAAGAAGAACTGCTTTGAAACGGGCTGGTTCTCTTCTTTGAGATTAACGTCTTCACTGAAGAGCTACTGCTGCAAGATTTTTCTTTTGAATATGTGTGAGACAAGGGGGAGTTACTATTTTTTCTTGTTGGCGAGTTATATTGATGAATCACTTCAGGATCAATAGATGAAAGCTTGATGTCATTCAATTGGATAATGGTAGCATCAGTATTAGGTTGTTCTAAAACTTTAGGGGAGGGATGGTCTTTTTTAAAGCTTCTGAAATTCAGATTTCTACAAACTAAAACATTTGTTTCTGAGGGTTCCTCATCATCTGATATATTCATGTCACACACATTTTCAGTACTGCTACCTGGGGTGGAGCACAGCGGAGAAAAACTTATGTTGGAATTATTAATTTTCTCAGCAGAATCTACCTGGCACAAGAGATTCACTTTTTGTTTATGCACAGGAGTTCGCATCTCGCAGTCCCTATGTTTAGTAGTCTGCACATCGTTGTTCTGATGTGTATCAAATATCAACTTTGTAGTTTTCACATTATGCTTCAATCTCTTATCTGCTGGACTGCTGGTGGGAGTATGTGACAATTCTGAAAAGGCACAGGGCTTAACAGAGGTAATTTTCTTACTGCTTACAGATGTTGGAGTACTTTTTACATATTTGCGTTTGCTTGTCCCCTGCTTTACACCTTTTCCACTCTGGTAAAGTGTGATGACCTCTTTAGCACTATGGTCATGACTTTTATTGGCTAAAACTGATGTTCTAGCATTTGAACTATTTGATTGAACAAGCTGTGAGTGATCTATAACAATAATAGGAGGAGATTCGGATTTACTGTCTGACTTTTTTGTTTTGATATTCAATGAAGCTTCAACCTTTTCAGCCTCAATGACTAGGTCAGTATCCAAGGATGCAGAAAACGATGATGAAAAAGATACTTGATGATCTGCTTTACCAGCACAATGATTATGATCCTATTGGAAAAAACATTACAAGATAATAGGTACAATAAAAATTTCATTTAATTTTCCGATTTATTAGTATTAATATTTTTTCATGTTCTATTTGAAAAACTAATTAAAAAGAATACAAGTTTTTTCATGCTGAAATGGTTTAATATACCAATTTTATGTATAGACCACATTTTGCGGATCAAAATGTATATTTTCATACCCATTTCCCCTGTTGCACCCTTAATATTTTCCATGATAGGTTGGATAATATATTACATGTATTTCCATTTAATTTAAACAATTTTGTTGATTTACTAGCACTGATGAAGTTATATGCCTAAATGTCTACTCTAAATCTGTATCTTAATAAGGCTTTAAATTTATTGTTTTATTTACACAAACTGTTTGTTTCATGTGTGTTCAAATCTAATCTATGTGATTTCAATCAGACTTTTGCCTGAGTATTTTAGTTTTTTTCTAATTGTTGGGTAGGCTAACAATTAATTTGTCCATACATACACAATCAGAAGAGCCCCTTCCTGTATACACCCATATGCAAAATCTCTTAAATCTAACCACCCCCTCCTGAACTCAAAGTGTGTACACACTATGTGGAGGAATTTACATAGATAAATGTTACTGGGTCCTACCTAGTCCTCCTATCCATAAATATGTATTAACTAGAATTAATTTCACTAATTCCACTACTATTAATGCTATAGCAAAGATAATTATGTTTTAACTTACAATGGATGATGATGGTTTTTCCCAGTTACTTTTATTAACAATGACAGAAGTTGCAGATATAGGGAACCTGCCTAATCGCCTTTTCCCCTGAGACACTTTAAGACCGGCGTCCTTGTTACTTGCCTCTGAAGGAATTTCAAAACATGGTTTTTGTTGACGCCAAGTTGAGTTTAACTTCTGCATATTCATAAAAGTCTGAAGATTAAAAGATACATTTGAAAAATCACATTTTTATTACAAATTGTGAAACATGTTATGATATTCTAATCCAGACCAACTCTCCTATGTGCAGGTATTTTCTTCTATAATTTATCCTCCCTTTTTTTCAAGTGTCAAAGCTCCTCCTGCGGTTGGCCGTGGCCCAGAAGCTTGTTTCACTTGGATTTAAGCCTTTGCTGCTTTGAACGGTGGTGCAGGACAACCAAATGTCAGGCATCCCAAGAAATAATTGATTATAATTAGGCTACAGGAATCCTTAAGATTTGTAAAAGTTAAGTTTTATTTTTTGGGGTTAAATTCATCAATATTTATTTGTGAAATGTTTCCTTAAAATTTGGTGCAATTTTAAGTTGTGGGTACAACTTTTTTTAAAAACCACATTAAATGGGTCACACCTTTTTTAGTAACTTCAACATAAATCTGCACAGTTTAACTTAGCTTAAGTGTTAAGTTTAAGTTAAGGGCTTTTTTTAAAAAATTATGACCAGGGCCAGGCGTCATCTCTTCTTGACTTATTAGTTTATTAGTACTAATGACTAAATGAGAGTGAGATTACTGTAAGTGTAAGTTGTAAGCCATACTATTACTAACTATTAGTATTATTATTAATAATTAACCATTAAAATGATAATTATTAACTTCTTATCTTATCTTTACAGAAGATAATTGCGTCCACAGACCATGACAGATGATCTGTTGGTAAGTGATGCAGCGTTCACAGGCCACGGCTTTGACTTTGTGGGTTCCACGCATTACCCAGCCGCCTAACTAGTGTTAGGTACCCATTCGGCATTCGGAGCTGGGTGACTCAGGGATGCCCTAAGCCCCGAGAACAAATCCTTGCCTTCACATGGATTCGAACCCGTGACCATCGGTACGCCAGTCGAGCGCGCTGCCACTCGACCACCGCGTATTAGAATTATTTTACAATTACTATACTGATATACTATGTAACTATGACTATGTTCATCATGTTACTATGTATTTTTATTTCTGTATACTCAGTATAGATAAGACTTTCAGTTTCACTTAAATCACTGTTACTCGTCATTTAGTTTTAGTTTAGTGATTAATTAGTCGATTAATAATGAATCATTAACATTATCATTTATTTAAATTTAATAATGAAATGAATTGAAATGGCATGAAATGAAAATGGGATGGCAATGGACCATGGACCTCAAATCAATGGAAAATCAAATGAATGCCTCTCGTCAAATTCAAATGTCCCGATGGATGTCAGGACTTGTGCTCTGGTTTAATTTACAGGAATGCATATTTCATATCCAATTTAAAAATGTGTCCAAAAAGGTTTAAATTATTAAATAAAACTTTGAAAATTCATTGTCATTCGTTTAAATTAGCCGCCATTAAAGGGTTGGAGTAGGCTAATCTGTAATCTATATAAATGGAGGTAACTTTTTTATTTTCTAAGAAATATTTCGTTTCGTTTTCAGCTTTCCTTGTTTTTGTATTTTTGTTGAATGTATCACAAATGGCGTCGAAGTCTCATACGCTTGATAGCCGCGCAGAACTGAATGAACTTGTACGCAGAAGATCGGAAATCGCTGTAAGCCTATCAAAGTTCCTCCGATTTATTGTAGATGTTTCTAAAATATAACTATCCTGTTTAATTTTGTCTTTAGGCTATAATATAATAAGATTCAAAGTATCTAAATTATTAATAGTAATAATATGATTTTGGACCATAATTAAACTGGACACATTCTTTAAGTTTCCTTGCTTAAAGTTGAAGGCCACTTAATATTTTTTTTTCAATTCTCTTGAGACGATGCTTTCAACTACCTGTGCCAAAAAGAGCACTTGTTATAAGCCCCTGACTTACCAAAAATATTTATAAAATAAGCTGGCACTACGTATACTATACAGTATACTGTGGCGGTGTACCTAGTCCTAATATGGCAAGCGTTATCCGCACGGTTTTTACCGTGCAAATAATGTTCGACATTATTCGCACGGTTGTGACAGTGATGAGTGATGCCGATCGATATCTAAATTCTTATTAATATTACTGCTTATTATTTATGTTGCATTGCTTAATATATCTTTTTGTTTGGAGGGTACAAAAATAATTAAACTTAAACTGTCATTGTCATTTTAATTGTCTTTCGAGTGACTGGATTATTAAGTGTTCCAGTGCACTCAACTTTGTATAGTATATATAATAATATATTATGAAGTAACTTTATTAACTTTCATAGGTGATAGTTTCATTCATAATTTGACAAAACTCTGTATTTAAAGAGGCTAATTATTATTATTCTGACCATAACTAACATAAAAAATCCATTCATTAAGTTCATTGAATTTAAAGCATGCAAACGTAAAAGATGATAAAATGGTATAGGTATAGCATACAAATTTAGAAGTGAGAGTCAGTAACAGTAACTAACTTTAACTGAATAATTGATAAAATAGGTATATAGGGTGGGGGAATAATAAAATGTTTCTTGAAATGAGCCTGCTTGAGTGATCGCAAGCATCCTCACTGTGGTTGTAAAACAAAACAAAAAGAAAACCAAAAATAAAATAATAAAATTTAAGACCGTCCATGGATTCGAAACGCTAACCATAATTGCACTCCGCTTAGATTTATCACTCGCCTGGAGAAGTTGATATGCGATGGCGACATTTAAAAATTATAACTAATTATCATAAATTGAACACCAATCAATTTTTACGGCAGTGCTACTGTAAAATTTCAGTAATCAGGAAATTTTAATACGCATTAGCATATAAATTACACATTTAGCCTAAATAGAGTGATATCGGCTATTATTGTGTATACGCCGGGCGCGTTTTTTAAAAAAAAACGACATCAGCTGCTAGAATACGCATGCGCGACGACCAGTGCGGATAATATTTGACATTATTCGCACGGTTTTTACCGTGCGAATAATCACTTCGTCCTAATAAACATAAACAGAAATTCAAACCTGAATCCATCAGCTCCTCAGTCATACCATGAGACCAGTACTTTTACTTATAATTATATGACATATAAATACATGTATACCCGTATAATAATAGGTCCTGTTATTTTTATTATTGGGCTGGCACTATGTCTATGTACTGTACACCCCAGTGGTGTATACTGTACACCCCAGTAGTGTACCTGACAAAACTATGGAGCGCCACAACACTGGACTCTGAATTTCCTTGCCAGAAAAAATCAAGAATTGGAAACTATTCTGATTTATGAAAACTAAAAAAAGAACTCAGTCTTACTTTTTGGTAGTGTGCCTAATTAGATTTTATTCATTAATGCAGTGACTTAGATAAGACAAATATTCTTACTTAAACTTGACCCCACCTCTAATAATTTGTTTTTACCAGGATACACTTCATAATTTAGAACGGCAAATCTATGCATTTGAGGGCAGCTATTTAGAGGATACACAATTATATGGAAACATCATCAAGGGATGGGATAGATATCTTACTAACACAAAGTAAGTATAATCATTTTATTCTTTTACTGATTCCATTCTGGTTAATTAGAGCCATGTTTTTATTCTCGTTTTATTATTTTATTTATGCCTTTATAGAAATTTGTAGAAATTTTAACTCTTTTTCCTTGTATACTTTTAGAAATACTAACAGTAAGGCAGATAAGCGTAACAGAAAATTTAAAGAAGCTGATAGATTATTTTCCAAGTCATCAGTTACATCAGCAGCAGTAAGTATTCAAATAAACAGATTTTAAAAAGTCATTTAAATGCAATTTCTTATATTTCATCAATTTTTTTAGCTGCTGTATTTCTTAAAAATTGGCATATTCCATATCTAGTTAAAAGAATAGTTAAGATCTTAATTAACAGGCTAATGGATTTACATTATAAAACTTTGCATCATTACATTGGTTATTTCTTTGTGTTGTGGTAATCTCAAACAGGCAGTTGCTGGTGTGGCTGAAAATGAAAAAAGTATGTTGCATTTTTTTCATCCTCAAAGTTTTTACTGATATGTGTTTGAGTATTTTTCCCCCTTGTTTAGCCTACAATCAGATTAGAAATTAATTGGTTTATTTGGATCTGGTAACTAGACTAGGCGGCTGGATAGCGAAGTCAATAGTGCGCTCGCCTCACAAGATGAGGGGCGTGGGACCTAGCCCACGTTAAAGCCACAATGTTGATGAATGACTATCGCTTAAAAGTCCTCCGCTGAGCTGGAGAGGAGATGGGTGCCGCCAAGGTCTACCAAGCCCTGAGAAAGTTCTAATGGAAACATCGGAACCCCCTATGACCACGAGGTTATGGGACACACAAAAAAAAAGTAGACTTATAAATTTCACCCATCCAATAGATAAATATATGTAAGCCTAGGGTGTAATAATCTTCTGTATAGAAGTGTCTCTAATATAAAGTTGTAAGCCAAACTAAACAATGATTGGACCCGTCCAACCATAACATTTCAAAGAAACATGGTTGTTAAAACCTGTGAATTTTATCTTATTATTCATACACTGAGACTACATTCTGATACTAATATGTTTTGATTTTGCAGGAGAGCCTGCAAGCCCGGAGTCCAATACAACAACACCAGCTGTTCAAACTAATGGGGCAAGTTCCCCGACGGGCAGTACAGCAAGCAGTGGCAATATCCCAGCAAACACAGCCTCTTCTGGCAAAGTTATGAAATCTGCTTCCAAACATAAAAAGTCAGCTAAAAGCAAAGCAAGAAACAGGTAATGTGGATATTTGGATGAAATCTATTGTTAAAATTTTGCTTTTTAAATTTTAGTTTGAGTGTTTGCTACCAATATTGTTGCCTATAAGTATATAGGTTTCCATTCAAACATTTTTTCAGGTCTGAATTGGCATTTAACAAGATTTCTTTCTAAATTCCTTTTTTGAAACAGCTTAGTGAAAGGTTTTAAACTGGCAGTGATCATTATTAAGATGATTAAACACTGGCTTTTTACAATATGTTTTTGTTGGCCATACGCTAAATAACCTAAGTGTAGTTTTGACTTTTTATGACAAAGAAAGGCATTGCATGTACATTGGTTTGCATTTGTTACTGTTAAAAGTTCTCAAAATATTCCCCTGGTTTGAGTATATCAGTTCTTGGTAGAATTGGTTTTTTAAAATTTTATTATGGAGGCCAAATGCAGATAGTTGTGGCAATTAAACATCTGTTGAGAGTGTCTTAATAATGGCAATCTCTGTGTACTTTTTTGTTCAGATCTGAAGGTAAACAGAAAAAGGGCAAAGACTCAAACAGTTGTAAGTGACCATTGCAGAACTGTCACCTAAAACTCACATCATTCTATATAGTTAAACATCATGATCAGTTTCAAATTATTTCCATCACATTTAAATTTATTTTTTTTCTCTATAATTTGAAGATGTATTAATCTGAATTGTTTCCTGTTAATTTATGTTTTAAATTATCTTATCTGATGGAGGGAAATCATACAGGAAAATAATATTTTAACATGTAGTTTGATAGATGAGAGAAATAGTATAGTGGTCGTGAACATTAATAGATCATGATGTATTTCTATATCGTTTTGTTTGCTTACATTCTTCATGGTTCTTTGTTTTTCTCTGCTCATTGTTCTTTATTTTCTCTTTCTCACAGAGTGACAAGTAAAGTGCTTGCCTATCTGAACTCAAGATGAGATGAGACTTCATCGTCCAGGCTTTCACTGCTTCAAAGCCAACATTAAACATTTACGAGTTTCTGGAATGACTTACTGACCATGTTTTTCAGTGCTCATTTTGTGACCAGAGGTAGTGAACTCAATGCAGAGACATGTGCAGTGCTCAAGATGGCTTGGCTGGATTTCCGATGTGTATTTCTCTACTTTAAAATATAGATCTCACTCACTATATTCTGTACTAAAACATCACTGTATCAAGTGTATAAATATATTTGCATGTTTAGGTGTGTCATTAATGGTAATTGATAGCTGGATGAAGAATGGTTGATGAAAGAAGAATTAGATGATGGCACTGCCTGTTAGAAGTATGGAAAACACCTGATTGTTTGTTGATATCTATAAAAATTTTAATAAACCGCTTGTAAAATGAAATATTTGTGCAGTTCTTTTTGTGACGGTTCAACATAGTTTTTCTACATTATATAGTAAAAATTTATATTTTATATACTACCTGATTGTGAATTTGTCAAACTGACTTCATAGGAAACACAGAAATGTTCGTAAATATTCTGTTCTTTCTTGTTATACACGTTTATTTTGATTAACTGGAGTTTAACATCTTAAGTAAGTAAAGTTTGTAAAATTTAGTACAGAAACTGTTTTAACTGTTCTTAGTATTTGTGCAACACCGCTAACTGGATCCACTTTCATGTCCAACTTCCCCCTTTTTAAATCCCTTATATTAACGTCACCGTCTTGACTCTCTCTCTTTTGTCTGTCGTGGTCCCGCCAGCCCGTGGATAAACAAAAGTAAAATATGATCCTATGGAGCTGAAATTTTGCACATAGACTTGTGTCACCTAACAATGCATTGTATCGAAAATTTCAGATCAATCGAATTTACCATAAATAAATTAATTAATTTTTAGTTTATCTCTTGCTATAGTTGACTTCCATGGGTCACAGGAGTTTCACTCCAGCCCTCAAGATGTCACAGGGGTCTGTATCGCGGTGCGTGTTATATTGAACATAATCGATACTTTTAGTTATGTCTCATATATAAGGGATTTATAATCAAGAGCAGGAAAGAAGTTAAAGAACAGCTCACTGACAAACTTGCAAACAGATTAGGTGCTTATGGGATGGAAATCAGCTTCGAGAAAAGCAAGATATTGGTTAATACCTCAGCTGGCAGTATGACAAACATCGTAATAAACCAACAAAAGCTGGAGGGGGTACTTAACTTTAAATATCTAGAACCCATTATATTATATATAGAGATGGTACATGTGAAGCTGAAATTTGAACTAGAATTGGGTCGGCAATGGCAGCAATGTTGAATGACGAAGTTAACCAAAATATGGAACAGCAAAAACAGCCTTCCAACAAAGCTCAGGCTTTACAGAGCTCTCGTTAAAACCATTGTCCTTTATATTTATAGATGTGAGACCTGGACACTAATGGCAACCACTGAAATGCATGAGGAAAATTCTCCAGATCTCCTATTTTGAACACAAGACCAATGAATATGTCTGGGACAGAATAAACTCTAATGCTGGGTCATCAAGAAACCATTATAACAACAATCAAGAGACGTAAGATGGCATGGTTCGTTCATGTACTGCGACATGATACTCTGACAAAAATTATCCTTCAAGGCACTGTGAAGGGGGCGGCAAAGAGGTCGACAGCGGAAAAAGCTGGCTTTACAATATATAAAGGAACGGACAGGGATGAAATTGAACGAATTACTGGCCGCCGCTTGGATGCCCAGGTGGCCGCTTCAGAAGGGACCGCTTCCGGTGGGGTTTCTCAGCTGTTATGTCCATTTGGGGGCCAGATAGCTGAGAGGGTCTTCTGGGAAAGACCCATAAAGAACACTAAGCTCGGGGCTACTGATTTTCTTCCCCATTTAGGTTCATTGGCCGCCACTCAGGATAGGCAAATGTGGAGATCGTTATCTGTTGATGTGTCCATGCGCTCCCCGCAACGGTCACGGGGCTGATGATAGTCAACTTTGTTTTAGGGTTGTTTTTTTTCTCTAACCCTTTCTATTTCCGACCCAGAGCTGAGAAACTCATGAGGGGAAATGTAAAGGGGTTACCCATCCAAGCTTCAACATTAGCATATAATTTTTCATGCAGCATATATAGATATATCATTTATTCTTGAAAGGGGAAGCCTAAGTTTAAACTTTACTAAGAGGTGTTTAGCTTGCCAAACATGTTTTTAAAAAAGATTATTTTTCATAAAGTAAAGTCTTATATTAGAGGTAATTCACTAAATACTAATGCTTGCTTTTTAAATAAAGTACATGTATCATCTAAAGAAATTATTAATGGGTATTGCGTTTATAAATTTATTTGTGCTCTACGGTTTGTAGAGGGTGCAAGAATTGTACCTTTGTCAAGCTAAGAATAATCTACAGTACATGGAATGAGAGGGACAGTTATAAAGCTATTTGTATAATATAATTTGAATAAAGGAAGCGAGGATCATATTTATAATAATGCTGTGCTTAATCTACAATTAATGAGGACATGATTCAACCAGGTAGTTTTGAAAAAAAAACACCTTTTTTTAAAGTTGTTGACAAGAATGAGCTGTTTTTCTGTCACTACAGACACTAAAATCTGAATAATTAACAAAATAAATAGTCCAACTAAGGGCAATTTTTGCTTTAATTCTCCCATCCAATTTGTATTTTTTACAATTTAAACTTATTACTCTACCATTCTTTATTTTCTTAATGAGAAAAGGTAAACAAAACTTGTATCTAAAATTAAGACAAAAAGTTTACTGTTGGTGTATGTGCAACAACATAATATAGGAAATATGTATAAATTATAATGATTGCAAGGGACTAACTGGTGAAAAACTTAAGACGTTTCACATTTTTTAAAAACATAAAATGAGGGGGTGGCATGCAGTGCTAAGAATATGAGGTGTTTCAAAAGCTATCCTCTGTTTAATTTGTGGATGTTACAATGAAAGTTGTTGACATTATTAACTGTATTAATTATTATTAGTTGGCAATTTAAATAGCAAATGGTGTGTGCATTGTTTTTTTCTTCCTCTCCAGAGGCTTTCTCAAAGATCATGAAATAAGTTACTCTCCGGGAGTAAGGTTTAGCATTAGCATACAAATTAGATGTCACTGGGTCTTCTGTCTGACAGTAAGGGGATATCACTGGTAACCAATGTTGCCTTTAAGCTGCGAAGCGGTGCAGATATCTGACCGACGCCGCGCAGCACTTAAGAATTACAGAGCAGCAAATTTATTAAAATATTGCACACCAAATGATTGCTGTGCAACTTTGCACGCAAGTTTTTTTTTACTTGCAATCGGACAAACGAACCATTAATTTTCAAGTTTATCATTGGTGTACTTATACAAAATTTCAGTTCAAGTGGGCCAAATGTGAGATGCATGATAGTATAACCTAATGCCCTTGAAAGATATTGTTATTGGGGGTACTTAGGGGTCAAAGAAGATGAATTGCCATATAGAGGTTCTAAAGAGTAAGTGAATATCGACAATCACCTATGCCTACATATAATTTCAGGTTTTAATGTCACCTGAGGTGGGTAAGTTGTAAAGTTTCATCTCAGTTGGAGTAATTGGACACCAGAATGTTTCTCTGTGTTTAGATGGACTGGTGACCATGTGATCACATAAGATTTTATTTTCATTTGGGGTTGATAAACATACAAATGCTCAACTTTCTGAACTTTGAGAGGATAAACAAATTTAGAGGCAAGATAATCAACTATAGGTGACCTAACGCCGTTTTGACCTGGGCCGTTTTGTCGGTGAACCCCTGAATTTATTTAGGGAAACAAAGGCGGTTTGGCTGCTGGACGTTGTGCCACACAACCCCTTCATAGCCGGTGAACGCTGCGCCACTTGTTCATATCAGAACGTCGGACGCAAGAAACTTACTTATTTATGTAATTAAATTTGAATGTTGTGTGTTAAGCCTCTGAGGTACCGAATGCCGATAAGTATGAGATGCCGATTCGTCTAATGCATTTCTAGAAGCATGAAACTCTTTCAAGTGTGCCAAACAGGGCTGACAAAATTTCGTGTTTTGTTTTTTAAAGTAATGCTGTGACTTTGAAGACGTAAAAGTAAATCTACACCAACAAACATACCACAAACTCTTCACCATGACTCAACCTCAAATGTCAAATGGCTACTGGATCTGAATAATGATTAAACTAGTAAATCTAAAAGCTATAAAGTCTACACATAATGTTAAGAATTGTCATTTTAGCTTTAAAATATATTTAAAATAAAATAACAATTCGAAACTATTACTTTTTATTAGTATTTTAACCAATGCTGGATTTACTTATTTGCTAAACAAGTAATAGCTTAGGCCGGCTTAGGGCCTCCGTCTTCTTGGAGACCCCCGGAATTTTTTTTCAAATTTGACACTGACATAGAATATCTGGACATCAAAAGGGCCCCCTCATCTCAAACAGCGTAGGACCCCATCAAGTCTAAATCCGGCCCTGATTTTAACTCTAGGACTAGGGTCGAAGGCATAGGGTAAGGCCAATTTAAGTGTAAGTGTTTGAGCCTTACGCCCAGACCCAGTGAAGTTAAAATTAATTTTTGGAAAATTTATTTTGGTGTAAATGATTTATTTTATTATTCATACAAGACTCATTCATATACATATTTACCCTCAGTTATGTATGACTGACTCACTTTGGCCTAACGCTAAGGGACATCACTCTCCTTTTTAAAAATTGAAAATATAGACTTAAAAATCATAAACATCTTGTTTTCCAGATTAACATTAAACACACTCCACACTATTATTAATTGAACAATTTCATGCGGACGCTTGAAAAGAGTTATTTTTTGGATCTCTACTGGACTACTTGGATTTCAATGCAGCTAAGTGTTTTTTTAATTATTATTTCGTTTTATTCGTTTAATTTGTGTACTTTTTTTCCATTGAGGAAGGCTCTTTGCCGAAACGTTCGCTGTCCTGTCAGGCCTACTAATACCCTGTTTTTATATTATACATTTACCTGCAGTAATTTAGTGCGCTGCTTTCTAAAATTTCTCGCCGTAAAAAGATATTATATTGCGTCATTGTTTTAGCTCATATTTTAATTTTGGAAAAGGGAACGATGTAAAATAAATAGGATTTGAGGATTTATTTTTATTATTATAAAATACTTTGTGTACATTTCAGGAAGTTTAATATTTCGTCTTTATCAAACAAGGATAAGTTACTTGGGCTTTTAACCCCAAAAAAGTGGGCGCCGTAGGCGCCCTAAAACCCATAGTTAATTATAATATTGGTCAAAAGTTTGTTTGTTTTTTTTAAAATAATTTATATATATATATATTTATCAAGCAAGGGACAATAACTATATGCCTTTGCTAAATTATCGGACCTAGTCGGAAGAGTAGAATCGTAGTTATCGTTTCTGCTAGATATCCAGTATCATTTCCGGTTTCACAATTTTGATAGATAATACTTAAATATAATGGTCTACACTGTTTAAATACTTATTAACTTTCTTAACTTATTAAAATGAGTGAAGACAAGAAAAAGACGTTACTTTCCTCTTCTGTAAGTTATGTTGCTTTGGAACGCGTTCAAAGCCAAAGCCTAGCCAATGACAAGGCTAATTTTTTAGTTACTATGCAGTATGCTGTGCAGTGATGCAGAGTAGAGTTATCGGAGAAAAAATCGTTAAAGAAAGTTAAACACGAAATTGAACTTATTTATTGAAGGGACTGAAACTGAAATATTTTACGTGTTAAACTTTGATTAAAGTAATTAAAGGATATTACAAAAAAACAACAACATATAATATACTCAACAAAATAAATTAAGTTTATTGGAGTATATTTAATAAATTTTGCTAGACCTTATGCCTAATGACGGCCTAATGCCTAATGAGGCTAATGCCTATATTAACTATATAAACTATATTTTATTAATGAGAATTGTAACTATAAATTTTATTATAAACTAGCAAACGTGCGTTGCAACGTTCTCAGTGAAAAGGAATACATATAGATAAATAAAACAAACCCGTAAAAACAAAGTTTTTGACTATAAATCCCTTATATATGAGACATAACTAACAGTATTGATTATTTTCAAACATTTACAGACTGAATCTGTCTTAACTCAAGTTTGCTTCATAACCCTGAGGGTGAGAGGGGAAAAGTCTGGTCACCGATTCGCTTGACCGAGCTCAGCGTGACACGTAAAATGTAAACAAAAGTGCCGCGGTGCTTCGATGGGCCGCCTCAACACGTCTACTCAAACTTTCACGTGGAAAAAAAACAATAACAAACAGTGAATTTGAATTACATACCTCATATAAGGATAAACTAAAAATGCATTAATTTAATTACGGAACGATCGATCGATCTGAAATTTTGAAACGATGCATTGTTAGGTGAGTCGGGTCCGTGTGCCAAATTTCAGCTCGATCGGATCACTGGAAGTGGGTCATTTTCGACTTTTCTTTTTCGGCCCGCCCAGCCCATGAGATGATGAGACGGCCGCGAAGTTAATATAAGGGATTTAAAAAAAGGAATTACATTAAGTAAGGGTCACCGGGCCTATCAGTTTAACATTAACATATGAAGTTAAAAATCTGTTCATTTCAATCAATTTCATAACAAATATATAAATATATTTATCTATATTTATCAATATCGTGTAAAATTGAATGGGGAATACAATATTAAAAGTTAGTAAAAAACACATTTAGGGCCCCCAGTCCCGAGGAAATGGAAATTAGCAGTTCAGTGCCCTATAGTAATTTAATTTAGGCTCTTAAGTTTTTATATACCGAGTTTGGTCAAAATCCAGTTATTTGCTCATTATCTAACACTTAAACTAATTTTTATATAATATAGCTAATTAAATGAAAAAATACATTAAGGGGCCCCCTGGACCATTCAGTTCAAGATGTACATTTTGAAAACCTGTTCATTTAAATTCAGTTTCCTCATGGATATATTTCTCAAGATCGTTAAAAACTGAGTGGGAAATAATATCTTAGAGTATACACAAAAAAAAAGAAACCAGGAAAGCCAACACTTTATCAACATTTAAATCTCTAATAAAAATGCAGGACTAATCATAAACCATAGATAAGCGTAGGACGCAATAATCTTCTGTATAGAAGGAGCGTCTGTAAACAGATAAGATAAGATAGCTTCCTTTCATAAGAAACACGGCTCTCTTTCATTTCAAGCCCGCTTAAATCTTACTGGTGCGGCAGGTTTATTACGTATTTTGTTCATTCCAAAAAGCAAAATCTTTTCTTGTTTAGTTTAGTGATTTTTGTTTAGGGTTAAGAGCAAAAATTGTATGGAAATACTTAGTAGTTTGCCGGGACTGTTTTATTATTCATGTTTACCGACATTTCATTCGACCCAATCAAGCGCAATGAAAAAGAGAGTGCCAAAATCTTTAATTTTCATGCCAAAATTATAACAAAGTGTCATGATTACTGAAATGGATGATGTCACTTAGAAATAATTTAATTGAAATGATACTTTTCAAATTAAATTTTTTTTATATTCTGGTATTACTTAAGTTACTTGACAGTACAGTGCAGTAAATTCATTCAAGAAAAAGCTCTTTATAAGTTTTTCAATCAGTGCTATTTCACCCCCCCCCCTTTTTCCCCTCACTTCAGGACACTTTATTTTCAACCCTGATATTCTTACGTCCCATTTGCAATGACGCAAGATTTATGAAATCATGTGTAAATTGAGACTATTTCTTTGAAACAAGAGAAAATATCAACCCTTGTGGTATTTTATAGAATCTCATTTAGAGTAGTGATGGGGAATTTTATTATTGCATGATCATGTGATCGAACTCACCTCATTGCACTATATTTTCTGTCATACATAAAGATTTACATTGTTGTATTTATTAAATAGATGGTGGATCTTAAAGCAGAGCTTTTTCGTAAGCAAGAGGAATTCAGACAACAAAAATTAGCTCATTCTGAATTTGTAAGACCAAAAAAAACTGAGAAGGTAAAAGCATTAATTTACTTTAACTGTTATGTAACATATCTGTCTAATAGTTAAATCATTAAACCTTGAAACACTAGAGGATAGAAGAACCAAAAGCAAAGTAGTAATCATACATAAAGCAATTAATTCTAATTTAGAAATACAACACAAAGATAACTTAATACAACCCTCAGATAAACATAAGGATAAAAACACCTTTCTTATTCCGTATGCAAGAACAAACACATACAAGTTTTCCTTTTTCCCGTCCGGAATTCGGGCGTGGAATGGGTTGCCTGAAGAATCCAGAAAAACCAGCACTTTATCAACATTTAAATCTCTAGTAGAAATGCAGGACTAGACACAGACCATAGATAAGCGAAGGACGCAATAATCTTCTGTATAGAAGGAGCGTCTGTAAACAGATAAGATACGATAATACAAATTGAAACTTTATTTTTACTTGACACGAGTAAATAACAAACCCTATAGATACATTTTAATTTTATCAAATCATGTTATTAATGTAATAGCCAATAATTTATTTTGTATAGTGGGCTGTTTATGTAACTCCTAAGTGTATCAATAGAGTTCAAAGAATACTTTATGGAGTCGTCAAAATCCTGGTGTTCAAGCAAGGGCACAGCAAGACATTGCAGATGGACCTCAAAATGATGGAGAAGAACAAATGCTTCTAAAATCACGGTAAGTATTTTAACATACAAAATTCTTATTTGTTGATTTAACTTACTGTTAAATTAATTAACTTCAATTATGATGACTCTGTTCTGCTTTTTACCTTATTTTTAGCAAGGCCCTAGAGGAAAAGTCAAAACTGTATGACAAGATTACACATAGTTCTGGTATACCAGGTATATAATAATTTTAATAAATGCAGTTAATGGTTGGTATAAGTTTTAGATATAGATTTAGTAATTGTAAATTTGTGTTTACTTTTTCAGTTTGAAGTTACTTTTTAAGTAATTAAAAAAGTATGTGTTTCTAAATACGTTATGTATTAATTCCAATACTTTTGCAGCATGCATTATTTGTCAGAATTTTTTTTTAAGAGGAAGATGGAAGTGGATACTACCTGGTAGATTTTCAGAAGAAAGTAATAGACTCCATTGTATTAGAGAGAGAAACAAGGAGGAAAGAAGAGGAAGAAGAAGAAGCAGAAAAACGTGCACTTAGTGCTGAAACCCACAAACCTATAGACCCTGACCAGGAATGGTAAAGTCAACTATTGTTTATTTATCCTTAGGCATGGTAAAAAAATAAAAAATCTTAAATAGAATCCTTAGTATAACTGAAAAATTATTAATTTATTTCTGAATTGTAGTTAATGTTGCAAGAAGATGTAAGTTTAAGAAATGATTCCAAAATATATTTGAAATCATGCAAATTATTTATATGTACATATATACAAGCAACATAATTTATCTTATTTTTAGGGTTGAATTTACTGACTCACTTGGCAGACAGCGATGCTGTATGAAAAAAGATTTGGATCTGCTTTTAAAGAAAGATAAAGAACTTGGACTGTAAGAATTTCGTAGTTGAAAATGTTTTGGTTTTTTTAACTATACTCGCACAAATTATAATTTATTCAAAATTTATTTTTAAATGGTTCTGTTTTTTTCTACAACAGAGCAAGATCCCAAAAAAACTTGATGGAAGAAAAAAGCACAGTTGATGGTGACATACCAATGCCACATCTGATGTCATCCGATATGCACAGAGAGATGATGAGACAAAAATGGGAAAATGAAGCAAAAGAACTCCTTGAGAAGTCTCAAAATGACATTCATTACTCTAATGTCCAATATGATGGTCAGTTTAAACATTTATTATTGATGTAAAGTAGATAACCATACACATTTAATATACATTAAACATTTCCATGTCCTTCAAACCTCTAAAACATTATCAATTTGTCCACACAAATACCAGAAATCAGGAACCATGGTGTTGGCTTTTTCCAGTTTTCAAAAGATCATGAAAAAAGAGAGGATGAATTAGAGAAGCTCAAAAGCTTTCGAAAAGAAGTAGGTATTTATTACAAACCCCTAAGCTTTTATATTTGGTGTTTTGATGTTATTTAGAATTTTAACACTTAAAAAAAATAATGTATGCATTTATTTATTGGGTATTCATGTACTATTTCTCAGACACTCGAGGAGCGTTCTCGTAAAGATCGCATTAAGGACAAAAGAAAAGCCATGATGGAGGAGAGGTTAGCAAAAGTAAGGCAAAGAAGGAATTTGAAAGGAAATGCGCCTGAAGAAAGTAAGCTGTTCTTAATACTTTTGTGAACAATCATTTCTCTAAATGAAATTAATTTAAAATACTAAATTTATGCACATTTTTTTTAGGTGCATGGGTTGAAACACATTTTATACCATATATATATATTTATCATGAAAAAAGAGAGGATATATATACGATATTCTGCATATTATATTGCTACTAAACAGTGACCTGTTTTGTTGGAAAGCAAATCTCAATATTAGGAGCATCAAAATCATGTGTAAACATGTTCAGTATACATTCAATAAGTGACACAATAAATATAATGGAAGTTTTTAAGCTAAAACATTCACAGATATGTTTTTGCATTCAATAAAACATCCCTTCATACAATTTTTTTTCCAACCACTGCAGTTTTCAAACTTTTCCCAGGATCTTAATCTTAATAATTTGAGTTGAAATTTTGAGAGTTAGATCCTGGGAATGTTTTCAGAATTTCAGAGCCCCACTTTCCTTCTTTCCCATTTAATGGGTTATTGGCTACTTAAAATGCATCCATGATTTAAACTTGACATCTCATTGTTAGAAAACTACAGGAGGTAAACCTTTTACCTTGTTTTTATGTGATTAACCCAAAAAAATTTAATCTGCAGCAATTAGTGATGGCTGAAGACACTTAAAAAATAAATTCTGTTTTGGTTTATGATTTAGAATTGAAAATATTCTGGCTGATCCAGTTTATACCCACTGAATGTGTTACTCTGCCTTGTTTTTGGGTTTAAAAAAATCCTTTAAATTTCATGCCAGTCAGGGTTGCATGTAAAAAAATTTAAATAGACTGGGCTTTCCAAATCTTCTACTTATTGCCATGAGTCTTGTTAAAATTGTTGACAATGTCATCCCTTGAAACTTGACAGCTATATCATTTTCATGCCAACTTCTTTTCTGTATCCACCAGCTGTTCTCTGTACATTGCCCATTACAACTTCATAGATTTTTTTCCTTGAGCGAATAGGACAGACTGGGTTATCTTTATTTGACTAAATATACAATTTTCCTCCAATCAAATTGGCTTACACCCACTCAAATCAAAGTTTTTGTTGTACTTTTTATTCAGTATAACAAATGTATCAATATTTATGGCCTGGTTGTAGTAGTAGCCCATATCTCACGTGCCGTGATATCTAGGACCTTGTAACATATAATTGGATGGACCTCATAATATATCTAATAGAAGCAGCAGAAATTTTTATTTTTTACAATTAATTCTCTTTAGTCAAATTGTGCTAAACCTTTTCACTAAAAAGTAAAATATTCTTGACTTTCCTTTACTAAAATAAATTATACTGTATTTAAAATTATTTTGTATTATAATACATTGACTGAGTTATTTGCTACTTTATTGTTTTTGCTTTTAGCCAAAAATGAAGATGTTGACGTTGGCCCAAAGCTTAGTGAAGCTTTAATCTCCTCTGCTGAAGAAGAAAAAACAAAGTTACAAAAACAAAAAGAAGCTCAAGAAGCTGAGGAAAAGCGTAAAGCCCACATTAGAGAATGGGACAAAGAAAAAGGTATAATAAAAATGAACTCTTAAGAATGGTGTGGGTTTTTTTATGCTAATAGGTACCATACAAAATGCAAGGTAATTTTTTTCCTTCATTTATCAATGTTTTTTGTTTAATTAGCCAAATAAAATAATAAGGTAATCATAATTTTATCCACCTTTAGAATTGACTTTTAATACAGATTTCCTCGTTTATGTCTCAGTATCCAGAGACGCCAATTTTGGTGTGAAGCCCTATCTGGAGAAGCGAAGGGAGGAACGAGAGACTGAGTTTGCCCCACCTTCAATTTATTTTGAACAACCAAATAAAAAAATCCAGCCACTTAATATCTCAGACAAAGTAAGAGCAAAGAGGCTTGAACAGTCTTTAAAAGGCATGCATGCAAAACCATTGGATCAAAATATCGAGCCAACTTTGGATGTTTCTCAAATCACATTACCAGATCAGGCTCCATCATCTCTCCTAGATAAATCATCAGAGACCGATCACAGTCATGAAGACTCATTTTCAAGCACCATTTATGCCACTGTTTCCGCCTCACCTATGCAAACATATTCTTCTTCCATTGATATGAAGTCTGAAATCAATGACACCTGGTCAAGCTCACCTTTTAACTGTGTCCAAAACATGTCCTACAACTATCCTACTCCTGTTAATTCATTTAGTCCTGCAGTGGATTATCAGAATTCCATGTACAGTTATAACCAGTACCCAGCTTGGAATACATATTTCAACTGGCAGGCCATTTAGCAGTGACTTTAATAATACAAATACCCTCCAGCAAGGACAACCTCCTGTCCAATCCACCCAACACAGTTTACAATTTTGTAGCAGACCAAAGTGCTGACAATTTCTGCCAGATGGAAGCTCCAAAAAAACCAAAGATTGCCAGGATGGCAATAGTTGACACTAGATACGTGAAAAATAATGAAATGGCATCTGCCAGTGAAATGGACCCAGCCTCATCTGTTACAGCCATACCTTATACGCCTGGTAGTTTCACAGCCGCCAAGTTAAAGCTTGCCGATCAACATGAGGAAGATGTGATAGGCTCCAGAAGTAAACAACAGATTTCTGGTTGCCCTCTGATATACACGGTAGAGGAGCAAGAGCATCAGAGGAAACAAAATGAGGACTTGGAACAACTAATCCATAACAATATTTAAATAACTATCATTATTGCCTGCTCACCAACTGGACTCTTTGGTAGCATCTAACAAATTGGCAAGTTTCACCTTCTGGGGTGTGCCGAAAATAGCCCATTGTCAGGGTACAAAGATGATTTGTAATGCTGACAGTTAGGTTTCCTGCTGAAGTCTAGCAAGTAGGACTTAAGCATCAGAGTTATTAAGCAATGATGCTAGTGTGTTCAGTTTCTGCAATGATCAGTGTTCTGTTCACTCCCTGCACCAATGTGTGGTACATAATTAAACATTTATATTTACTTAATCTTTATTTTAAAAAGGATGTTGAGATATTCACAATTTGAAGAAAAAAATTGTTTACACTTAAACTGATTACATCTTATAATTGTAACCCACTGCATTGAAAATGTTCCTGTACCACCCAGATCTCAAGCATGTACTAGGTACCCTTACCTTATGCTTATTTATTTGGATGGATGGATGTAGGGTGAAAGAAGCGGATTTTTAAACCATATTAAATTTAAATGCCTGAGTTGTGATATCTTATGTTCCAAGAAAAAAAGAGTAAACACTACATCTTCAATTTTAAACATCTTTTTTTATGTATAAGTATAAGTTGTTATTAAAAAGTTATTTATATTAAATTATTATATATAAGTTATTTCTTATTCAGAGAGTCAAACATCTATTTAAGGAATGTTTTCTGTACACTTTAGCTGTTGCATGTATCCTTACTATAATGAATAGTTTCTCAAAAATGGTGAGATGACTTAAGCAGCTCTCAAAGGTTGTTATTGTTAAGATGAAAACTACAGGCTCTTTGAAAGTAAGTGCAACCCGAAATGCCAAAGTCAAATATGTGAGATTATTTTTTTCAATGTAATTTATTTAAAATAAATATCTTCATTATTAAATCAACTAATTTGTGTTAAAAATTGTTTGACACCAATTTGTGCTTCACCGATTAGCTTGTATAATAAAATCAGAGGCAATCATTCACATTGTAAATTACTGAATAATATATACACTCATTGTCAAGACGAAAATGGATATAAATTTTTTTAAAATATTGATTACAGAACTCACATATTAAAAATGGTCCTTTAATTGCTAATGAAGGAAGCTAAATCATGAAAGTATCTTAAAAGATTGAGGGACAATACCAGTATCATACAAAACACATATAAAAATAAATCAAGTAGAAATCCGACATTTGTGTTAGCAGACATTTAATCGATGAATTACAATAGTTAAATAAATAGGCAATGACTACAATACATCCATATTTTTCATAAGTTTGGAATCTTTTTGAATAATTTTAATGTAAGGTAATTAACACGGAAAGATGATAAGTTATATAATTTAAGTGAAAGAGCCATTTTACGCTTAAAACATTACATTATTGTGATGTAATCACACAGGTCAATCAAAATGTCCCATCATAGAATTCTAAGAAATTAGGCTCATTTCCTTGATTTAATGATAACTATGTGAAGTTTAGTCTGCGACAAACACAATTTTTGAATTACATGGTACAGTCACTGGTTGACGAATTGCCGCTTGCTAAACATGCACTAGTTTTACTTGCGCACAAACATTAATATGAACCCAACAAAGAATCTAATGTAGTCAAAGGCTATCAATTAAAATAACAGTCAATGTTTTTGCTCATGCAGCCTGCCAGTTGCTAGTGGTGTCACGCATGAGTCAAGAAAACTCAAACATTGTTCAGGTCATGTCTTTACTTTGTGACGAAGTATCCTTGACTGTGCAGCTATGAATAACTCAAGTAGGTCTCAAGGATTAAGCAAGTCAAGAGACAAAAATGCTACTTTGTGATTCCTTTAATCCAACAAAATAAAGTCAGACCCAGAGAAATTATTTACATACTGATAAATAAGATGATAAACAAACTCATTAATTAAGATGAAAGCAACAGTGTCGACAGATCAGTATAGTCTTAAGTTCAGGACTTAGTAATGAGTAGTATCAACACATTCTAAGGCGTGTTCTTCTGATATCCAGATGTCCAATCCAATAAATAATAAACTCAAAACATTTTTTAAAGACTATTTCATAAAATGCAAAATTTAAATGAAATTTCATTAAATACACATGTTGTATTGAAGAACAAAATGATGACTGGGAAGATATCACTGGATGAGTTTATCTAGATTGCAAGTCCAAAGACGCTGACAATGCAGAACATGGTCTTATTTTCCCCACCTGACTGTGCAGCTTCCTGTGAAAGGACAAAAGGATAAATAATTAACTAGATATCATTGGGAACTTTGTAAATACATTATGGTTTGTTATATGTAGTAAACAGCACATAATTTAACAGCAAAAAAAGTTAACTTTTAAATGTTTAAATGAATTGTACACAATTAAGTATGGGAATGCTTTTCCAAGCCTAAAAAGCCTTGAAAATATATTCTCTTTTACAAGATTTAATTTCAAACAAATTGATATAATTGATACTTGCCATCAGTTGTATTGTCCCAGAAACAAGAGCTTGCTGTGTGAAGTCCAGCTCCATTTTTCTGCATTATTACACATGTCACTGAAAAGTAAGTTAGTTTATAAAGAACATTTTAAACATTTAATTATAAATTAGTTACCATTAAAGTGCTTTAAAAAAACAACTTTTTAAAGTTATCTTTTTGATATATGAATATGGCATATGATATTAAAAAGATACATATATTAAAGGTGCCCAGCCTGCTGTTCCACATGCAAATATAACAGATTTTAAAAAATTAAGATGGTTATTTAAATTTTTTAAAAACATAAAAAACAATGTTTTTGACTATAAATCCTTTATTTACCAGACATAACTAAAAGTATTTTCATTATAATATGCATCGCACGACAATCCAAAGTTGTAGTTATTTCTCATATATAAAGGATTAATAGTAATAAAAACACAAAAAAACTACTAGTCTGTCTGCTAAATTGCACGTCGCTTTGATCATGGGAAAAGAGTTATAAAAACATGTTTAATATAGTGCGTACCGCGATAACGACTAGCAATTACTAGCATTTACATTTACAGATTGGGAATACATTTTTAAAAGTAACATCAATATAATATGCACAGCGCGACAGGAAAATATTAAAAAGGTTGTTCAATATAATACGCACCCCGACACTCTAGCACAAAAATTAACAAGCTACATAGAGATAAATAGAGATAATCTAAAAATTCATTAAATTCGGCAATCAAGGCATCAAGCAAGCAGACGACCACGAGTTAATATAAAGGATTTAAAAAGAAAATCTTTCATAATTTCCAAAATGAAACAATGTTTGTGAATACAAAAAAATTAAGGAAGAATTTAATGATGACAACATTCTTGACATTATTACTATACTCAACTGTTCATTTAATTAATTGAACAAGTTAAAAATAACATTGTAAACTACAACATTAACCAAACATGAACCATTAGGGATTTAAAGGGTTTACACTGCGATATGAATTCTACTTTGACTTCTAAAACTAAAAGACCTGTTCTTTTTATTTGACAAGACATAATTCTATAATTTTTAATTTATTATTGTTATCGTGAAAAATATCCTATAATATTTTCTAAAAAAAGGTTAAAAGCCATGACTGTTTTAAATTCAACTGACAAAGCTCACCAATATATTTGAATGGCTTTCCTAATTTGGTCAACTGGTTCAAACACTGTTCCACTACATTAGATGTCCACTGATTCACTTTGTTGTGCTGATATCCATTGCCACCAATGGCTCCTTCAACCGCTTCCTTTATGATATTTGTAACTTCATCAACGACAAATGCCGTCTAAAATAAAAAAGGTTAAAAGATACAAAGTTTTGATATTGTACAAAGGAAATTTTTATCCCATAAATAAGAATTATTTACCAAAATTAAAGGTGTGAAAAAATGTGAGGATGTTTTAAAATATATACATGTAGTTCAAATCAGATTGTATTCATTTTGTAAATGAATGAACATAAGATTTCTATTTTTCATATGATAATTATCACCTTAATTTTAGTAGTTTACCTATATACACACATTAAGATAATATATTTTGTGAACATTAAACTAAACTTTCTCATATTTGAAGCAGGTTAATATTCACACTGCACTCGATCTTCTTAAGTCAATAGTGGATATAATAATATTGAAGTTAACTAACGCTATATCTTCAAAGAATTTTTATTACAAAGGACAAACAAATGACAATGATATATTATAGTGCTCTTGCAGGGCCAGCTTTAGGCATAGGCAAACTAGGCAGCCGCCTAGGGCCTCCGATTAGTCTCATCATTAGTGGGTTCCTCGCACAAGAATCTTTCCATATTAAAAAATAAAATAAATAAATAAATAAAAAATAATTTTTCTATTACATTTAGGGCCACCAAATTCACTTTGCCTAGGGCCTCCAATTCCCTAAAGCCGGCCCTGGCTCTTGAATCGCATCATAATAATTAGCTTCATTTTCATGAACAAGTAATTTTTTATTTTTTTTATGTGTGTGATAGTGATATCATATATTTAGACATTTTCTAATGATGTTTTTGTGTTAACAAGAAGTGCATTAGTTTTAAAAAATTGATATGAAGACAAAGTCATTTCAGGAATTTGATAGTCGATGGATTCATTTTTAAATTTAATAAAACTATTGAAGATAAGATATATTATTTTGTTTAACTTTAAAAAAAAAGGTAAATTCTAAATAAAATGAATAATTAATTTGAATATGATTACTGAATGTAGAAGTTCTGACAAAGGAAATGAACTTAGAACCACAATGTGATCCTGAATAAATAATTTCAGGATGTAAATCAAGAAACAGACATTTCTTCACCAAGGAAAGCTATTTGGCCATCTGATTTACTTACTTGCTGAATAATAAAACATGATAAACGTTATTGAACTTATGTTATTTTCTTTTCTTTTTCTACTTCTCAAACACATGTTTTCTTAATAGTGAAAAAAAATTATTTGTTAGTAGTGCCCATAATAAACATGATTAGCATCAAAACATCTTATACATAAGTATTAACCTCTCCTTAAAAGTGAAAAATATTTCAAAATACAATAAAAAAGAGGTGCAAATTATTTAAATCACAGTTAACAAAATAGATGCATGCATTTTTTGTTTGTAATTTACAAAAACGAAAAGAATTGTAAAATGAAAGTAAAAAGTACATGGTATTTTTTAAAGTTATATTTTTGCAAGTTATTAAACATCTAATTTAGTTTTAGTACATCCCAACTTAATGCTGTGTATCTAAATTGTGTCTAAAATATAAGTTTACAAGGTTCAATTAAGTAAACTGTATAACATATTGCAAATTTTAAACAATTTTTTTTAATGAAATTAGTGAATACTCAAAACAAATTTTGAATCATGACAAAAATATAGGCTCTAAGTTTAATACTTGAAAACATGACCACAAAGGCCAAGTCATGGGATCATTGTATTGCAAATAAAAAACACCTATCAGCTATCAAATTTTAGCTGTAAACTTTTAATGCAAAATGGTGAATTAATACCTAACGGTGAGAAAGGTAAGAATATAAAATTCCTTAACTACTACAGTACACTAAACTTAAAATATAACACAATAATGTTAATAAACACAATTAAAACCCACTGCAATTCAAACAAGACATTACATTATACAGCAGTTCATCATTATGGACTATAAACTCACCATCTGAAATAAAACAATTATGAGTCAATTAATTCATCAATGTTCCTTTGTCACCTCCTTAACGCAGGGGTCGGCAAAAAGGGGTAAATTACCCCATTTGTGGCAAAAAGGAAACTCTTGGGGGTAATGTATACTCATTGGCGGCATATAAAATCCATTACAATCAGCTCCTTCGGGGGTAACGTCAACATATAGCCTAATTTTAAACAATATCACAATTTTTACAACACTAGCTGCGCAGTAATTCTAAACTGCTGTGTGGCTTCAGTCACATATACGCGCTGCAGTGCAGCTTATAGGGAACATTTTTTTTGCTATAATAATATTTATTTACACAAGTTTTTAGAAAATTGAAAACTGACTTTGACTTATTTAAAAATTGCTAATATTCTCACTATTACTCTCTACTCCTAAAATAAAATCCTTTTTTTAATTAATGAATTAAAGTGTACCACATTTTAAATTTCTGTCCCATTTTGCTCACTAGCATTTTATCTTTTATTAAATTATAATTAATAATTTTTTTAATTGCACAACATTTTCAGGCAAATTTACTATCTAACTTTCAAGGTAACGAACATATTTTTTAAAATAAAATCAAGACATTAATTTGTATCTTTTAATTATCCCTAATGATCTTAATCTCATGGGCTTTATATTTGTGTCAATGGCCAATGGTAAATTAAGTAAATAGTAAATAAAAATAGTGACCATTCAATAGCTCACAAATTGTGTCAAAATAGTATAGTATAGTAGTATAGCACATGAAATATGAAACTGGAATTTGGCGATTTTGAACTAAGATCGCAGATATGGTACATAACCTAAAATTTTAATAATTTGAATATTTAAATTATGTATTAGACTAGTCTAAATAGAACACAAACCAATATAGCAGCCAAAAATACCATTTATCGAGCGAACCGTTCTCTTTGCAGACTTTGCTTTTACCCTGTGAAAGTGCCAGTCCGGAAAAATGATTCAATATCGATTGTTAACATTGTATCTAAAGACCATATTAACAAATAAAAGCTATAGTTACCTCTTCCCCAGATTGAAAATCATCCATTATTGCTGCTTTATGTGTTATTGGATACGTTAAATGTTAATTTTATATTATATATCTGTATTCCGCAGATTACCGATTGTTAGTCACGATGACAACCAAACCTCGTGAACTCTCGAGAGATCAAAGATTTTAAAAAGTGAATTAAACTGGAAAATATTAATAACAGGAGCGAAACAAAACTGTTATCTAGTAAGATTTGAATAAAAAATTCTTGGTAATTTTTTTAAAAAAATAAATGACGTCACGCTATTTTGACCGATTTTTCATCTCTCTCCCCCACTCGTCACACGTAGTCACAAAAACTTAGTCCCCCTTCAATGACGTCACAAAGCCCCCCCCCCATAAAGCCGCATTTTCTATTTGAAAATGAACATGTGTCATATTAAGTATGTATTTAGTTAATTTAGTGTCGTGGTATCTAAAGTCCAGCCCTCGGGCCAAATACGACCAAACAAGGGGAACAAATTTAGTTTTTCGGTTTGTCTTTGCTGTTAATGACGTTAAATTATCAAGTAAACAATCTCTGTAATTATTACTGATGGTGATCTGCCATGACTGGTGGCAGGGGCGGATTAAGACTGCACGGGGCCCCTGGCTGCAATTCAAACTGGGGCCCTATCCAGCCAGCGTCCCTTTAAATAAAATGATTTGTGACAGCTATAATATAAGACTATGTCTGTAACTTGTAACTAAATATTCCATTGGTTCCTTTCTCATAATTTTTCTGTACTAGTACTACGGGATCGGATTCATTAAAAAAAAACGAACACGAAGAAATGACTGTTTACCGGTATCATAAAAAGATAATTTTTAAAAAAAGACAAATTAAAAAAAAACTATACCCCCACAGGGATTCGAACCGGACACCGCTTGCACTACACCCCTTGAACGCTGCCACAAGAGCACCAGATCTTGATGGAAGATAAAAATTTAAAATATATAAAAAGTATTCACTATAGGGTCCGAATAGCGATCAGATTAATTACATAAGATTTTATTACTTTATTTAATTTATTATATTTTTAGGGATTCATGCACAAATTTGTCCACCTTTATTTTAAAATATACTAAATTTGGGGGCCCCTAAATCATCGGGGGCCCTGGCTTTAGTCCGTTCAGCCCCCCCCCCTTAATCCGCCATAGACTGGTGAGCACAGTTGATTTTAAAGTTCACTTACTTTATCATTCGCCAACAAATTCTTTGTGCCAAACACCTTAGATGTGATCATGTCCTTAAACCAGTGATAAAAGCTGAAACTCTATTCCCTCTAAAGCCGTGTTTCACCGCCAATTTCAGCAGTTTCTTCTTGACATCCAGGGAGAATACGAAGATGTCTATCACAACGGTATAAGATGGCTCAGTCGGGGGACAGCACTTCAGCGCCTCTACACACTTAAATAAGAAACCGGGCTATTCATCGTGGAAAATAAGGAATAACCAATTCAAGAGCTATCTGGTCCTGCTTGGCTGGCAGATTTTGGATTTTTAGTTCATGTGACAAGACATCTAAACTTTCTTAACACAAATCTTCAAGGGCGAACAGCAGTGGTAAACCAATTAGGCTATATTCACAAATCAATGCCTTTGGAAACAAGCTGCAATTTTTTTATCTTATCTTATCTGTTACATACGCTTTTTCTATTCAGATTATTGCGTTCTACGCTTATCTATGATTTAGTCCTGCATTCTTATTAGAGTTTTACATGTTGATAAAGTGTTGGTTTTCCTGGCTTCTGCAGGCAATCCATTTCAAGCCCCAGGAATGGTTTGAGCTGGAAAACAGGCTAACAAAACAATGCACAATTGACAAGACAAGTAAAAAAATAATAAACAGCGAAAAGGCTCGTTGTGATAGTGTATTTCAACGTCTCATGGCCATTGTCAAATTACTCGTTCAGCAATTTCGTAGTTCAGTCGATAAACTACATCAGGCACACAATGGAAACTTTTTGGGTCTCTTTAAATAGCTGGCAAAAGAACGAACACAAACTACAGCACGAAGAAATCAAAACAACGCAAGTGAACGTCGGTTTGATACTGCCAACTCATTGTTGGTTTCGAGACATTTGCAGGCGAAAGTCGGTACAGCCCTAACTTCTATGAAGTGAGCTATAAAACGATAATCGGGTTAAAATCGGATTTACATAATCGATAATCGGTTTTCCAAAAAATAACAACAACAACACGCAATTAACAACCCTAATTATGACTAACCCTCGCTAGGGTCGGCCAATTACAGGTTATATTTAAGGGATAGTAGTAATAAATGGGAGGCGGGTAACAACAACCTCGGTGTGCATTTCTTCACGTTTAATCGCTATTTTTAATTTACTTAGTGCTGCTTTTTGTGTCTGTACTCTCACACTCCCCAACCGTCTATGATGAGCAAGTCTGCGGCGTATGCTACGCCGCGGGTCTCACCAGAGTTCCATCTTTTCATTCACTCACAGTCACTTGCCCAAACCCACCCCATTTGGACAACTGTGTCTTTCAGGAAGTCTTCACACGTCACTAAATCATTAGCGGCGTATGCTAAGCCGCGGGTCAGCTAGTCTGGGCAATAAAATTATTTTAAAAAAACCGGACACAAACAGAAATTTATAAAAATTAAAAAACAACAACAATGTTTTCGCTGGGGCTTGAAACCAGGACCTTCCCAGTATGAGGTGTACGTGATAACCAGTACACTACGAATCTCACGTTATTCTGTGAAGGAACAATGCAAGTGAAACGCAAGGACCATTGTTGGTCTCGATACATTGGTCGACCCCAGCGAGGGTCATTCGTCATGCTCGGTTGCACATACTTGCGTCGTGGTGTCTCGCATGGTCCCAGGAAGAGAATTATCTATATAATAGACGCCCCGCGGCGTAGCAAACGCCGCAGACTTGCTCATGGAGAGTGCAAAGAAAGTGGAGTAATAACGGACACAAACTACAGCACGAAGAAATCAAAACAACGCGAGTGAACGTCGGTTGGGGGTGGGGTGGGGTGGGGGGAACTGCCAACTCATTGTTGGTTTCGAGACGTTTGCAGGCGAAATTCGGTACACCCCTAACTTCTATGAAGTGAGCTATATAACGATAATCGGTTTAAAATCAGAGTTACATAATCGATAATCGGTTTTAAAAAACAACTAAAAACAACAACACACAATTAACAACCCTAAACATGAGGGTCGGCGAATCACAGTTAATGTTTAAGGGATTATAGTATTAAATGGGAGGCGGGTAACAACAACCTCAGTGTGCATGTAATCGATAATCGGTTTAAAAAAAAAGAAAACACAAAACAACAACACGCAATTAACAACCCTAAATATGACTAACCCTCGCTAGGGTCGGCCAATCACAGTTTATGTTTAAGGGATGGTAGTATTAAATGGGAGGCGGGTAACAACAACCTCAGTGTGCTTGTCTCCATGTTTACTCGCTATTTTTTTACTTACTTTGTGATGCTTTTTGTGTCTGTACTCTCACCCCCCCCCCAACCATTCTTTGCACTGTCTATTATGAGCAAGTCTGCTGGCGTATGCTACGCCGCGGGTCTCTCCAGAGTTCCTTCTTTTCATTCACTCACAGTCGTTTGCCCAAACCCATCCCATTTTGACAACTGTGTCTTTCAGGAAGTCTTCACCCGTCACTAAATCATTAGCGGCATATGCTACGCCACGGGTTCGGCTAGTGTTGGCAATAAAGGGGTAAAAGAACGGGGCACAAACAGACATTTTTAAAAATTAAAAAAAAACAATGTTTTCACTTGGGGCTTGAACCCAGGACCATCGACGTATGAGGCGGACGTGATAACCAGTAAACTACGAATCTCACATTTACTGTGAAGGGCCAATGCAAGTGAACGCAAGTGCATTGTTGCCACCCACTCCCTCCCCCCCCCCTTTTTTTCCATTTCATCCCACCACGCTTGCCAACAGTGTTTAGTTGACCTGAGCGAGGGTCATTCGTCATACTCTGTTGCACATACTTGCAGCTTGTTGCCTCGCAGGGTCCGACCATGAAAAAGAGAATTATATATATAGAAAGAATATATATATATATATATATATATATATATTATATATATATATATATATATATATATATATATATATATATATATATATATATATAATATATATATATATATATATATATATATATCTAATATATAAAGCTCAGTTGGTGTTTGTATGTTTGTATGTTTGTATGTTTCACTTTTCGACTTTCTGTTAGACAATCACGGAAAAACCAAATGACGGACGGGGACCAAATTTGGCAGGACGGTTCCTTTTACCCTGAAGGTGGGTTTTAAGTTAGTTTTTGTAATTGTCCCTTTTGCCCGAATGCCGTAAATTAAATAATCAGAAAATGCAGAGACAAAGAATAAAAAAATTTAACCTCATTTCTGTATTGAACAAATTTACGCGGACGTTCAAATGCCGTTCAAAGCGAGTTACTTTTGGTGACGTTTTTTTCCCCCAATGCCAATACTTTATTTTCAGCCGTGCGCATTTGAAAAAATATTATAATGTCTAATTACGGTGCGCACATTTTCGTGTACGCTTCATAATTTGAGCTGTGTAGTACAAAGAATTGTCATTTTCTTTACTGTTACTTTCTATATATTAGATAGACACGTAAACATATTTAATTACAACTGCCACACGATGCATTAGATTTAATTGTTTACACGTTTAAATTTAATTGCGAATTTGTTTTAATTATTTTCTGTTCCATAACTCAACATTTAATGAAAAACCTATTTATGTAATAATTGTGTCAGTATTTTTTTCAAGGCTTCATTTTTAGCGGTGCACGTTTTAAAATCTTTTATCGCCTGATTACTGTGCACACATTTTCGTGTACGCATCTTAAATTTAGCTGTGTCCTATTAATATAACATTTATATTTTGTTTGTCTTTTACATAAGCTGTTGTCTTTTACATAACCTATACACTTATACTATTTAAACTTAGGCTACCGGACTTATTAACATAAGTAGATTAAACTAAATAAAGTGATCCTGAAAACGCTTAATTATTTTGTATTGCGAATTGAATATGTTATGTTCATTCCTTTGATGATGGATTAACATAGGCAATTTTTAAAATCGATTATTGTGATGGTTTCACATGCATTTTTAACATAAAATTGATTTGTTTTGTTTGTTTTTTTAAAATTAGGAATATAGCCTATTTTTTAAAATTTATCTTTATTATCTTTATCTCATAGACGCTGTTGCAAATATTGTATTAATTACAATTGTGTTACATTGCAGTGTCGTAAATATATAAGAGCTTTTTTAGTGACGACAGTGGCAGAGATCTTTTGGAAAAATGTCAACAAAGCAGTGGCCTTTTTTTAATGGATACAAACAAACAAACATAAAAATATCAACTGAGCTTTATATATTACATATGCGTTTAAATTATTTTATTTCAATTATTTTCACGATGCATTGTATTAATATTTTACATGCAATGAATAAAATTGGGATTTTTAAAAATTTAATTCATAACTCGACATTTAATTAAAAACCATAGATGTAGCGAGTTTATTTTATGTTGAAAGTGATGGCCTATGTCAAATAAACGTACACTTTAAAACTGTTTACTTAAGCTTTATATACACTATACATTATAAACTTTCGCTACCGAACGTATTAACAAAAGTTGACTAAATTTAATGAAGTGATCCTGAAAACGCTTAATTAATATGAATTGCGAATTGAATATGTTTTTATGTTCATTCCTTTGTATTCAGAATAGCATAGGCCATTTCTAAAATTGCCTTTTAATCATTTTTAAGATGCGCTTATTAACAGACGGTTGAATCTTTTTTTTTAATGTATTTTATTTTTCAGATATAAAATCTGGTGTGTGTGTGTGTGCATTGAATATAATTTACAAAATATGATGCCTTATCCGAAATAGGGAACAAAAAAAAAGATTCCTTTTTGAAATTATACACATTGCTTATAAACCGTAAATATAAATCGTAAAATATAGAGACATAAAAATGTTAAATATTATTTCCCTGTTTAGACAATTATGAATACGTCAAAATGAAGAGTTATTTTGGTCCAGTACATTTACTTTATAACAAGACTTTATTTTATGCGGCCAGCTTTCTATATGTCTAAATATGGTGTGCACATTTTTTTATATCATTTTAATACGACCGTTTTTTTATAAAAAAATAGTATTTTAGAAAGTACATTTATAATTTTGTTTATTTGCGCTATGAGTCAATTAGCTTTTGCCTTTTAAAGGGATAGTGCCACATGTTCTTTATCTCATAGACGTGGTTACAAATATTATATAACTTACAATTGTGATACGATGCAGTTTCGTAATTATATATTAAATTTTTGAGTGACGAGGGTGGTAGAGCTCTTTCGGAAAACATATAAGTTATGTTAATTTTGTACAAGTGGGAATGAAATTGTAAATTTAGTTATTATGGTCGGCAAGAATCATTATTTAATAAGTCATATCTTTTGAATAGTAAGGTTATGTTAAAAGGCACTGCATTAAGTGAAAACAACTCACGCGGTAAAATGGCATATCTCTGTTTCTCATAAGATTTTAACTAAATAGTTGAATCTGAAATTTAACTTGGCAAATAAAAATTGTAATAACCATCACCTAATACTTGGATAAAGGGTCAGCACACTCCCGCTACAAAGTGCGGGTATTTTTCTAGTACATTATGAACTTTCGCTACCGAACGTATTAACAAAACTTGACTAAATTTAATGAATTGATCCTGAAAACGCTTAATTAATATGAATTGCGAATTTAATATGTTTTTATGTTTATTCCTTTGTATTCAGAATAGCATAGGCCATTTCTAAAATTGCCTTTTAATCATTTTTAAGATGCACTTATTAACAGACGGTTGAATCTTTTTTTCTTTTTCTTTTTTTTTCAGATATAAAATCTGGTGTGTGTGTGTGCATTGAATATAATTTACAAAATATGATGCCTTATCCGAAATAGGGAACAAAAACAAAGATTCCTTTTTGAAATTATACACATTGCTTATAAACCGTAAATATAAATCGTAAAATATAGAGACATAAAAAATGTTAAATATTATTTCCCTGTTTAGACAATTATGAATACGTCAAAATGAAGAGTTATTTTGGTCCAGTACATTTACTTTATAACAAGACTTTATTTTATGCGGCCAGCTTTCTATATCGTCTAAATATGGTGTGCACATTTTTTTATATCATTTTAATACGACCAGTTTTAAAAAAAAAGTATTTTAGAAAGTATATTTATAATTTTGTTTATTTGCGCTATGAGTCACTTAGCTTTTGCCTTTTAAAGGGATAGTGCCACATTTTCTTTATCTCATAGACGTGGTTACAAATATTATATAACTTACAATTGTGATACGATGCAGTTTCTTAATTATATATTAAATTTTTGAGTGACGAGGGTGGTAGAGCTCTTTCGGAAAACCTATAAGTTATGTTAATTTTGTACAAGTGGGAATGACATTGTAAATTTTGTTATTATGGTCGGCAAGAATCATTATTTAATAAATCATATCTTTTAAATAGTAAGGTTATGTTAAAAGGCACTGCATTAAGTTAAAACAACTCAGGCGGTAAAATGGCATATCTCTGTTTCTCATAAGATTTTAACTAAATAGATCAATCTGAAATTTAAATTAGCAAATAAAAATTGTAATACTTGGATAAAGGGTCAGCACACTCCCGCAACAAAGTGCGGGTATCTTTCTAGTATATATATATATATATATATATATATATATATATATATATAATATATATATATATATATATATATATATATATATATATATATATATATATATATATATTATATATATATATATATATATATATAGATATATATAAATAGTTAGATTACAACACTCCCACCCTTACCTAGTCATCGATATTCACATAATATTATCGGGCACACAAAAAAATATCTTATTCGTTTGACTAATGTTATGCTTAGACTTGAAATAGAAATAGATGATTTGTAGACCTTTTCTATAAAGCAAAGTAATATATCAAAAGGTATTTCGGAGCAGACGAATGATAAAACTTTTATTAAAAAATATTTAGTAGATTCCTAGAACAATCCAGTTGCATGGCACACTATTTTCTGGTATTAATTTTAAATATTTGTAAAGTGTAAATATCTTGGTGTAAAGAAATATCACTGGTTTTACGGCTAATATATAGTATTTACCATCAGAAGGTTAACAAGAAGTTATAAATATGACATAACTAATTTTAATTCAGATGTTCAAACTCTCAGCACTTTTTACTAGACAAATTTGGTTTATGTTATTATTTATGTGAAAAGAAAATGAGCCCTTTTGCATAAGAGTTATGAAAATGTCACGGACCTTTGTTATTCTGGTAGAGGATTTAGAGAAAAGCATTCGTTATTAAAGTAGAAACACAAAAAGCAATAGACATCTTTAAAATGTATAATGTTTTTGTATTATTTCGACTACCTAGATATTTTTATGAAGAAGAGGTTTGATGTCTCACTATCATACTCTTGTGAAGCGTTTATACTCATCTCTAAATTTTTTAGGAAACTGTGAGATCCACAATCAAAATACTGTCACATCTTTAACTTGCATTCCTCGAAGCAAAGCACGGTTTCGGCGCTTGTATATCTATATATATATAAGACTTTTTATCTTCAAATCTTACTTGCTTTAAATTTTTATCACCTGTCAGAACCGCACCAAAAAGCACCACTACAGACCTATTTCATATTACGTGTTTTTCCTAAGAAAAACTCGGGGGCTAAATTTATTTTATAAAATTAATAATTATCTATTTCTGTCAATGAAACATTACATGCGACGAGTGTATATGTGATATACCATTATGACATTATTGATTTGTATTATATAAATTTTATATTTGACGTAAACTAATATTATCAATTTAGAAATATTTAATTCAAAACAGAAATAGATTTTTAAAATAAAAGTTATTGAAATGTATGAAACTGTGAATTTAATAAAATAACTGTCATGTATATTTATGTCTACTAGTTCTAGCGCGTTGCATTGTTAGTAATTGCTTTGTATTACTGTAAAGTGGCTTGCCACTTCGACTTCGCTCCCTTTAATTAGGGATACAATGTAATTGAAACGTTAGTTCATATAAACACAAAAAAGAGCTCGGAACTATTACATAGCACAATATATCAGTCATATAATGAAGTATCTGTTTGGTAAATTGTATGGTACATCAACTAATATGTCCCCAAATACTGGAAAGTTCAAATATCAATTACAAAATCCTGTATTTCAAAAGCTATTTCCTTTTCATTAGATTTGAGATAACTCATTTCGTATAGTAATTAAAGAATGTTTATATTTATACACTGTGCTTTGTGATACCCTATGACGTATAATACACTATGACTTGTGATATCCTGTGAACCCATAATAAACCATCATTGTGATATCATGTGATCATCATGCAATCTTTGTGATCATGACGAATGATACACTGTCTGTGATATCATATGACGAATGATACACCATGTCTTGTGATACAGTGTAACAATACACTACGGACACAATATGCGCTATCATCGGTGATACTACTAACATGTTATACAATTTATAGGTCACATATAGCATGCAATCTTCCGGGACTGAACACATTTAAAACAGAAATTAAGTCACCTCCGTTAAAATGTATAGTCATTATAGACCTGGTTCACGCAAACTCATGCGAAACTGTTAGAAAGCCACTTTTCTCTGTGACCAGAGTGTGTGCATTTATGTCTGTCTGCGTGTGTTTGTGCATGCGTGTTTATTAATGTGTCTGTGTGTGTGTGTGTGTGCGTGTGCGTGTGCGTGTGTGTGTGTGTGTGTGTGTGTGTGTGTGTGTGTGTGTGTGTGTGTGTGTGTGTGTGTGTGTGTTGAAAGCTTAATTTCCTTATTATAAATGGATGTAGGATTGCTGAATAATTGTTTGCTCTACAATTTCTGCAAATGCGAGGGGTGAAAATGTTAATCTCTTTTAAATCTATACAAAATATGTTATTGCTGTCTACTACCTAACAGTTGTTCTCAGAAGCGTAACTGGGTTATAACAAATCTTTATACTGTAATTCAAAACTTTCGTAAGGTGCCTAATATCTGAAAATCAAGAATTCAAGTGGTTAACGATCCCAGACAATTTCATGTATAAGATGGCCCATGTTGCATATTATCTGTAAATTCTAATTTAAAATAATAACTAGAGAAGAAGAGCATAAGCCTAACCCTACCAAATAATATATTTCTCAATCAGTTTATTGTTATTAAAATTAAGAGTTACTCTTTTCTCATCATCGATACATATAAATAATTGGCACTATATTTGCATCCTTTAGGTCTTGGGGGATATAGCCCTGTTCCGAGCAGAGGGACAGAAGTTCGTGCAATGGTTGGAGTAAAGCTGTCTTGCCACTCTTTAGAGCTTCCGGTGGTATGCCATCATTCCCAGGGGTTTTCTCCACAAGATAGGCTGTCAATTGCTTTGTTCAGCTCTTCCTGTGTGGGCATGACATCAAGTTCTTCCATGAGTGACATATCGGGGATATCATCTAGAGCGGTGCTGGAGACTGTGGTAACTGTTGAGTACAGTTCCAGATAATGCTCAACCCACCGTTTTAGCTGTCCTGCCTGGTCTTGGATAATTTCTCCACTTCTGGACTTTAGGGGGGGGGGACTTTGGACGTCAAATGGCCAGTTGCTCTTTTGATATTTTCGTACATGACTTTGGCATTGCCCATGTCTGCAGCTGATTGTATGCTGGAGCAGAGGTTAAGCCAGTAGGTATTGGCATATTGACGGGCAACTTTTTGGGCATGTGACTTAGCTGTTTTTAAGGCATGCAGCCTTAAAAATGCAGAGAGCAACAGATGCCACTATACATTGCCTTTGTGGACCTTACGAAAGCCTTTGATTTCGTCAGTCGCAACGGGCTATTCCAAATCCTGGTAAAAATCGGCTGTCCCCCACACCTACTCGCCATCATTAGACAGTTCCATGAAAATATGCAGGGCACAGTGCAGTTTGATGGAGCTACGTCAGAAGCCTTTCCAGTCAGCAGCGGAGTTAAACAAGGTTGTGTACTTGCATCAAAACTGTTCGCAATATTCTTCTCTGTACTGCTTCGATACGCATTCAAGGATAGCAGTGATGGAATCTGGTTACACACCAGAGCTGATGGAGGACTTTTCAACACTGCCTGCCTCCGAGCCAAGACCAAAACGACAGATATCCTAATTCGTGAGCTACTCTTTGCGGATGATGCAGCATTAAAAGCACACACAGAAGCTGGTTTGCAACAACTCGTGTCAAGCTTCTCCAATGCCTGCAAAGAATTTGGTCTGCAAATCAGCTTGAAAACGACAAACATCATGGCCCAAGACACACAACCTCCTCCTACCATCAATATCGACAATGAAAATTTGGAGGTTGTGGAAAGCTTCACCTACTTGGGTTCCAAGGTCTCCAATACATTGTCCATTGAAGAGGAAATAAACAGTAGAATCGGCAAGGCAGCTGCCACAATGGCTAAATTAAGCAAACGGGTCTGGCAAAACACCAAGTTAACAGAGAAAACCAAACTGTGTGTCTATAGAGCTTGCGTCATTAGTACACTGCTATACGGGAGCGAGACTTGGACCACTTATACATCCCAAGAGCGCAAGCTGAATAGCTTCTACTTGAGATGCCTGTGACGCATCCTAGGCATTAAATGGTAAGACAGTGTCTAATACTGAGATCCTAATGCGTGCCAATACCTAAAGCATGTTCTAAATCCTTAGTGAAAGACGCCTGAGATGGCTAGGACATGTTTAAAGAATGAGCCCTGGCCGCATCCCCAAGGACCACCTATATGGAGAACTGGCATCGGGAAAGAGGAAGACAGGTCGCCCACGTCTGCGATTTAAAGATGTCTGCCAAAGGGACATGAAAGCAGCCAGAATACACACAAGCGACTGGGAGTGTAAGGCAGAAGACGGATCTACGTGGCGCACAGTTGTCAAAGAGGGCGTCATAGTAGCCGAGGAGCGAAGGATGGAGGAGCTACAGACAGAAGAGCTAGGAGAAAGGCCAAAACATTTGGAAGCAAAGAACTCGTGTGTAACAGCTGTGGTATAGACTGTCACTCAAGAATAGGACTGCACAGCCACTCGAGGAAATGCAACCCAACTCAACAGTGATGCCGATTAATAATAATACATATATATATATTAAGGCTGTGGAAATCAGCGATTAATTTCTCGATTAATAGTTTAAAAAATTTAACGATTAAATTTTTTAACGATTAATAGACCCACCACTTATAAATGTACAGGAAATCTAAAGTAAAATATTTCGACCGATAAATATAAACTAATATCCGGACGATTACACGAACATTTTGGTTTGAAACTATAGACTGGCGTGAATGTTCAATTTGTTGATAAAGGTTATTGTGTCCATTGAGAGAAATCGTTTGCCTACCATGCAATGCTTCCTCTAAGTCTAAGTCTAAGCTTCACTGGTCCGTGTGCAAAGTAAAAAAAACAACAACTCGTGTGCAAATTTGCACAACGTCCATTTTTTGTGCAATGTTTTACAAAATTTGCTGCGCGGTGATTCTAAACGTCTGCCTGGCGTCGGTCAAATATCTGCGCAATCGCGCTGGTTTAACGGGAATATTGCTATCATAGTTCTAACACTTCGCTTACATATAACATGCAAACCAAACATCCACTTCAATATCAGAAACTTCACCTGAGACAATGTAAACCTATGTGAACGATTGTTCTGCTCGGCTGGTTATATTGTAAACTAGCAAAATACCCGCGCTTTGCTGCAGTAAATTAGGATTTCAGTAAGCATTGAGAACCCGCGTAACACAAATTCAAAACACAAATTGATTTCAAAATGGATCATGATGGATATAATACATATATTAACTTCACCGTCTTGTCTGTCTGTCTGTTGTAGTCCCGCAGAAAAACAAAAACGAAAAGTAAAAAAATGACACACTTCCCGTGATCCTATCGAGCTGATAATTTACTTTTTTTTGTCTGCTACCATTGCGGGAGGGTACTCAACAACCGCCCAAAGTTTCATGCTTCCACCTACACGGGAAATAGGAGAATTAGTGATTTTCAGTTTTTATATAGCTCATATAATAAAAAAAATTACATTTTGGCCCCCGGCCCCCGTTATGTTATAATTTATATAATTGTTCCACCTGTTACCATCGCGGAATGTTATCCAACAACTACCCAAAGTTTCATGCTTCTACCTTCTCGGGAAATAGGAGAATAAGGGATTTTTAATTTTTATAAAGCCAGAATAAGGAAAAATAACGTTTTTGGGCCCCTGGCCCCCATGAGTGTGAATTTCAAAATTCTTTTTCACCTGTTACCATTGCGGAAGTGTACTTAACAACTCTCCAAAGTTTCATGCTGCTACCAACACGAGAAATTGGAGAATTAGTGATGAGTCAGTTTTTTATATAAGAAGAAAACTATATTTGGGCCACCGGACCCCATTAAGTGTTGTTTTAAATATTTTTTTCGCTTGTTACCATCGCGGAAGTGTGCTTATCAACTACCTAGTGTTTCATGCTTCTACCTACACGGAAATAGGAGAATTAGTGATTTTTAGTTTTTAAAAAGCTCATATAAGGAAAGAACTTCATTTGGGCCCCCGGCCCCCAGGAAGATATAATTTAATTTTTTTTCCTCCCGTCGCTATCGCTGGTTTTTACTCAACAACTTCCCAAAGTTTCATGCTTTTGCCTACTCGAGAAATGAGAAAATTAGTGATTTCATATTCTATATAGTCTATATAAGGAAAAAAAGCGTTTTTGGGCCCCGGGCCCCCAACAGTGTGAATTTTAAAATTCTTATTCGCCAGTTATCGTTGAGAGAGTGTACTCAGCAAGTTCCCAAAGTTTCATGCTAATGCCTACACGTGAAGTTGGAGAATTAGTGATGAATCAGTTTGTTATATAAGAAAAAAACTACATTTGGGACCCCGGACCCCATTAAGTGTTATTTTAAATATTTTTTTCGCTTGTTACCATCGCGGAAGTGTGCTTATCAACCACCTAGGGTTTCATGCTTCTACCTACACGGGAAATAGGAGAATTATTGATTTTTAGATTTTATAAAGCTCATATGAGGAAAAAACTTCATTTGGGCCCCCGGCCCCCAGGAAGTGATAATTTAAATATTTTTTCTCCCGTTACCATCGCGGGATTGTACTCAACAACTTCCCAAAGTTTCATGCTTCTGCCTACTCGGGAAACAGGAGAATTGGTGATTTTCAAATTTTATAAAGGCCATATAAGGAGAAAAAACGTTTTTGGGTCCCCGGCCCCCATGAGTGTTAATTTTAAAATTCTTTTACACCAATTTTCGTCGCGAGAGGGTACTCAACAACTTCCCAAAGTTTCATGCTTCTACCTACACGGGAAGTTGGAGAATTAGTGATGAATCAGTCAGTGAGTGAGTGAGTGAGGGCTTTGCCTTTTATTAGTATAGACTAGCAAAATACCTGCGCTACGCTGCGGAAAATAGGATTTCAGTTACCGTTGAGAACCCGCGTAACACAAATTCAAAACACCAATTGATTTCAATCTGGATCATGATGAATATAATACATATATTAACTTCACCGTCTTGTCTGTCTGTCTGTTGTAGTCCCGCAGAAAAACAAAAACGAAAAGTAAAAAATGACACACTTCCCGCGATCCTATCGAGCTGATAATTTAATTTTTTTACACGCTTTTATTTAAGTAACACTGTTTGTTGTTGTATCCATCCACCCATCCATCCATCCTTCCTTCAAATCTTGAAACGTAAAATTAAACCATTTCTGATGGTCCTAGAGATCTCAAAATTTTACCACAGATAGATCTTGGATGACAATGCATTGTATCAAAATTTCAGATCGATCGAATGTACCGTAATTAAATTAATCAATTTTTAGTTTATCTCTATTTATCACTATTTAGAATGTATAGTCGTCTGCTTGAGTTGACCTCCACGGCTCACTGGTTTCACTCAAGCCCTCGTTAACCAAATTCCCGTGTTTACATCAAGGGCAGGGGAGATCAGCGCGTTTCAGTCTGTAAATGTTTGTAAATAAAAGCGTGTACTTTTTAAAAAAAGATTTTTTACATTTAACTTATTTCCTCTGCTACCATTGGGGGAGGGTACTCAACAACTTCCCAAAGTTTCGTGCTCCTAACTACACGGGAAGTTAGATATTTAATGATGAGTCTGTTATATATAGCTCATATAAGAAAAAAACTACATTTGGGCCCCCGGCCCCCTAGTGAATAATAATTTTATATTTGGTTGTGATTGTTATCATCGCGGGAGGGTACTCAACAACTTTCCAAAGTTTCATGCTTCTACCTACACGGGAAGATGAGGAATTAGTGTTCATTCAGTTTTATATAGCCCATATACGAAAAAAAAACGGTTTTGGGGCCCCGGCCACCCATGAGTGAAATTTTTAAATTTTCTTTTCGCCAATTATCGTCATAAGAGTGTACTAATCAAGTTCCCAAAGTTTTAGCTTCTACATTCACGGGAAGTTGGAGAATTAGTGTTGAGTCAGTTTTTAATATTAGAAAAAACTAAATTTGGGCCCCCGGTCCCCAGTAAGTGATAATTTATATAATTTTTTACCTGTTACCATCGAGGAATGTTACTTAACAACTGCCCAAAGTTTCATGCTTCCACCTTTACGGGAAATAGGAGAATTAGTGATTTTTAGTTTTTATATAGCTCATATCAGGAAAAAACTACATTTGGGCCCCCGGCCCCCACTATGTGATAATTTAAATATTGTTTTAGTTTGTTACCACTACTCAGACTTTCTTGCTTCTACCTACACGGGAAACATAAGAATTTGTGATTTTCAGTTTTTATATAGCTCACATAAAGAAAAAACTTTATTTGGGACCCCGGACCCCATTATTTGAAAATTTAAATATTTTTTTGCCTGTTGATATCGCCGAAGTGTACTAAACATCTTCCCAAAGTTTCATTCTTCTATCTACTCGCGAAATATTGCCCATATAAGGAAAACAATGGTTTTGGGCCCCCGGCCCCAATGAGTGTGAATTTAAAAATTATTTTATGCCAATTTTCGTCACGAGAGGCTACTTAACAACTCCCCAAAGGTTTCATGCTTCTACATACACTGAAAATTGGAGAATTAGTGATGAGTCAGTTTTTAATATAAAAAAACTACATTTGGGCCCCGGGCCCCCATTAAGTGATAATTTAAATATGTTTTTTGCTTGTTAACATCGCCCAAAGATTTAGCTTCTACATTCACGGGAAGTTGGAGAATTAGTGTTGAGTCAGTTTTTAAAAAAAAACTACATTTGGGCCCCCGGCCCACCCATTAAGTGATAATTTAAATATGTTTTTCGCTTGTTAACATCGGGGAAGTCAACTACTCAGTGTTTCACACTTCTACCTACACGGGCAATATGAGAATTTGTGATTTTCAGTTTTCATATAGCTCATTTAAGGAAAAAACTTCATTTGGGCCCCCGGCCCCTAGGAAGTGATAATTTAATTTTTTTTCGCCTGTTACCATCGCGGGTTTGTACTCAACAACTTCCCAAAGTTTCATGCTTCTGCCTACTCGGGAAATAGGAGAATTTGTGATTTTCAAATTTTATATAGGCCATTTTAGAAAAAAATAAAAAAAATTTGGGCCCCCGGCCCCCATGAGTGTAAATTTTAAAATTCTTTTACGCCAATTGTCGTTGCGAGAGGCTACTGAACAACTTCCCAAAGTTTCATGCTTCTACCTACACGGGAAGTTGGAGAATTAGTGATGAGTCAGTTTTTTATATAAGAAAAAAACTACATTTGGGCCCCCGGCCCCCATTAAGTGCTAATTTAAATATTTTATTTCGCTTTTTACCTTCGCGGAAGTGTAATTATCAACTACCCAGTGTTTCATGTTCTACTACACGGGAAATATGAGAATTAATGATTTTCAGTTTTTATATAGCTCATATAAGGAAAGAACTTCATTTGGGCCCCCGGCCCCCAGGAAGTGATAATTTAATTTTTTTTCGCCTGTTACCATTGCGGGTTTGTCCTCAACAACTTCTAAAAGTTTGATGCTTCTGCCTACTCGGGAAATAGGAGAATTTGTGATTTTCAAATTTTATTTAGGCCATACAAGGAAAAAAACGTTTTTGGGTCCCCAGCCCCCATGAGTGTAAAATTGTAAAATTCTTTTACGCAAATTTTCGTCGCGAGAGGCTACACAACAACTTCCCAAAGTGTCATGCTTTTACCTACACGGGAAGTTGGAGAATTAGTGATCAGTCTGTATTTTTATATAAGAAAAAAAACTACATTTGGGCCCCCGGTCCCCATTAAGTGATAATTTAAATATATTTTCTCCCGTTACCATCGCGGGAATGTACTCAACAACTTCCCAAAGTTTCATGCTTCTGCCTACTCGGAAAATAGGAGAATTTGTAATTTTCAAATTTTATATAGGCCATATAATGACAAAAACTTTTTTGGGCCCCCAGCCCCCATGAGTGTAAAATTGTAAAATTCTTTTACGCCAATTTTCGTCGCGAGAGGCTACACAACAACTTCCCAAAGTTTCATGCTTCTACCTACACGGGAAGTTGGAGAATTAGTGATGAGTCTGTTTTTTTATATAAGAAAAAAACTACATTTGGGCCCCCGGTCCCCATTAAGTAATAATTTAAATATATTTTTTGCTTGTTACCTTCGCGGAAGTGAACTTAACAACCACCCCAAGTTTCATGCTTCTACCTACACGGGAAATATGAGAATTTGTGATTTTCAGTTTTTATATAGCTCATATAAGGAAAGAACTTCATTTGGGCCCCCGGCCCCCAGGAAGTGATAATTTAATTTTTTTTTCGCCTGTTACCATTGCGGGTTTGTCCTCAACAACTTCTAAAAGTTTCATGCTTCTGTATACTCGGAAAATAGGAGAATTGGTGATATTCAAATTTTATATAGGCCATATAAGGAAAAAAACGTTTTTGGGCCCCCAGCCCCCATGAGTGTAAAATTGTAAAATTCTTTTACGCCATTTTTCGTCGTGAGATGCTACTCAACAACTTCCCAAAGTTTCATGCTTCTACCTACACGGGAAGTTGGAGAATTAGTGATGAGTCAGTTTTTTATATAAGAAAAAAACTACATTTGGGCCCCCGGACCCCCATTAAGTGTTATTTTAAATATTTTTTTCGCTTGTTACCATCGCGGAAGTGTGCTTATCAACTACCTAGTGTTTCATGCTTCTACCTACACGGGAAATAGGAGAATTAGTGATTTTTAGTTTTTAAAAAGCTCATATAAGGAAAAAACTTCATTTGGGCCCCCGGCCCCCAGGAAGTGATAATTTAAATATTTATTCTCCCTGTTACCATCGCGGGATTGTACTCAACAACTACCCCAAAGTTTCATGCTTCTGCCTACTCAGGGAAATAGGAGAATTTGTGATTTTCAAATTTTATACAGGCCATATTAGGAAAAAAAACGTTTTTGAGCCCCCGGCCCCCATGAGTGTTATTTTAAAATTCTTTTACTCCAATTTTCGTCGCGAGAGGCTACTCGACAACTTCCCAAAGTTTCATGCTTCTACCTACACGGGAAGTTAGAGAATTAGTGATGAATCAGTGAGTGAGTGAGTGAGTGAGTGAGTGAGTGAGTGAGTGAGTGAGTGAGTGAGTGAGTGAGTGAGTGAGTGAGTGAGTGAGTGAGTGAGTGAGTGAGTGAGTGAGTGAGTGAGTGAGTGAGGGCTTTGCCTTTTATTAGTATAGATAAGACCCGCTCATCACTTGAACCAAATAATGACAATACACTTGTCTGTTTGCGTTGTTGGTTAAAAGATGTCATATAAAGAAGACATTCCAGTGTTATTTCGATTTTCGACAAGTACGTTTGATAAATGTTACTTATAACACCGTAAATTTCAATTTCTGGATTTAAACGAAATTAACGATTAATTAATCGTTAATTTTTCAAAAGATAACGATTAAATTTCAATTAATCGTTAACAGCCCTATCATCATATATGTATTTACGCCCAATTATGTGGCCTAACGCTAATGGACATCGCTCTGCTTTTTTTAAATTGGATAATCATTTTGGTTTCCAGATTAACATTAAACACCCTCCACACTATTACTATTATTAATAATTGAACAATTTCATGCGGACGTTTGATAAGAGTTATTTTTGGTGCAGTAATTTGGTGCGCTGCTTTCTAAAATTTCTCGCCTTAAAAAGATATTATATGACGTCTTTGATTTAGCTCATATTTTAAATTTGGAAAAGGGAAAGATGTAAAAAGAGGATTTGAAGATTGTTAATTATGAAATACTTTGTGTACATTTCAGGAAATTTAATATATCGTATTTAGTTAACTGGCACCCCAGCACAACACCATCAATTATCACTGACTCACTCATTCAGTAACGCTCAAAGCACACTATGAGTACTTATTTGAAATCAATTAATATATATGCAGAATTTAGGACAAGTTAGTTAGGCTTTTGAAAAAGGTGGGCGCCGTAGGCGCCCTTAAAAAGAAGGGGCGCCGCAGGCGCCGTGGTGCCACAGCACAAAAAAACACACACAAAAAAACAACCCCCACTTCATTTTAATTATTTACATCTTTTTGAGTTATAGTTATAGAATATTCTATTAAATTAATAAAACCGTAATTATTGATGGTTCTATGCTATTATAGAGCAAACATTTAAGTAATTAAATTTTTTATTTCCGATTATTTTAATATATTATATATGTAGAAATGCACATTTTTGCATGGGTCTTGCTCCTCATCTGCTACCTTGGGCCCTGGGCCCCGCATATCGTATGCTGCCTTGGGCCCCGCATACTCTAGGGCCGGCCCTGCATGTGTCCCATCGTTTACCAACGAAAAGTTTTTAACAGCTTCAGTTTTTGAAAATACGCGTTCACCTAAGAATATGTTTCAAAACTTTCAAGGTGGATTCGGAAAGCAATTAATATTTATATTTAGAAAACTTGTTACCAACCTATTCCTTATTTGTGCCCTAATAATTTCAATAGGGCTGTTATCGATTAATTAAAATTTAATCGTTAACTTTTGAAAAATTATCGATTAATTAATCGATCATTTCGATTAAAACCAAAAATAGAAATTTATGACGTCATTAAACTGAACATTTCTCACGGACATTGAAAATTAAGAATATTTTGAACTAAATTCATGACAATATGTTGATACTTGATTTGTGCTGAAGGTAGTAGGCTACGTCAGCGATGTATTTGATCCTTTAAAAAAGAATTGTTTATGGCAGTGGACACAGTAAACGTTTTCACCATCTTCGACTTTGCCATCCGCAGTTAGCTTAAATACAACATATTTGCTCAACTTTCTAGTTATATGTTTAAATTTAACTGCGCTGATGCTGTATGCAGAGCCGTCTTAACACATAGGCCCGTTGGGCATTTGCCGGGGGCCCACGAGCATATGGGCCCCATGGGAATATGTTTTTTTAAATATATATTATGTATATTCATTTTTTATTCCTGAGGGGGAAGGGCCCAACACTATTTCTTTCCCGGGGGCCCAAAATGGTGTAAAGACGGCTCTGGCTGTCAGCCATTTTATAGTTGACGTCTGCCGGTCAACATAAATTAATAAAATAAATTTAAATATTATGTGGGAGATGTTTGTACGTAAAAAATATATAGATAAATAAATAATAATTATTAATAATTTATTTATTACTAATTTTTTTTTAAATATTAAAAATATTTTAATAAAAATTTTAATCGAATTTTTATCGATTAAAATTATTTTAATCGATATTTAATCGATAACATTTTTAGCGATTCATCGAGAAATTAATCGATAATTTCCGCAGCCCTAAATTTCAGCCATAGTTTTTTTGTTAAACATTCGTGAAAACAGAAGAAACCTACCAGTAAATTCATCTTCCAAATTTAATGATAATGGATACATATCAATTAGTGCCTTGGTTTTATTAAGAGATATTGAGCGCTCTTTGCGAGAAGAATACAGAAGATATAAAGTGGAGCGGTATGTTCGTTTTTTATTCTGAACTCCAGATCAAAACTACAGTAAAGACCTTCATAATCGGTTCTATTATCAATTGAAAGTGATAAGGAGAAGAAAATAAGTTAACTTGATTAAGTGATTGACCTATTTTCAAATTGAAAGACCACGAAAGGACAATTTTAACTAAACCGTGTGGATGGATACAGAAAAAAAATAAGGTTTGGATAGCTTCCCCGGGGGAGCAAACCAATACTTTTTTTTACTTTAACTTGAAGATCTTAAATAGGAGGGCATTTACTCGTAATAAAAAAAAACCCCGTAAAAACCAAGTTTTTTACTATAAATCCTTTATGTACGAGACATAACTAAAAGAATGTTCATTTTAATACACAGCGCAAGACCATCCAAAAATACAAAATTGCAGTTGTGTCGTAAAACATGTTTAATATAATGCGCACCGATCAGGAATATGTTTATAAAAAGTGTTGTCAATAAAATACGCACCTTATTGCGCGACAGAAAGGTTGTTCAATATAATACACTCGATGTCAAAAAATAACATGATACATAGAAATAAATAAAATAACATAAAAATTCAATAATTTAATTACGGTACATGCGATCGATCTGAAATTTTAATACATCGTTTTTATCATCGGCACGAAACTGCCTGCTAAATTTCACTAGCTTACGAGGAAGTGGGTTAAAAATCGATCCAAAGTTTTGGCGACAAGCAAGCAATCAACCAGTCACCACGAGTTAATATAAAGGATTTAAAAAACATGGAAATATTCTAACCAAAGAAATTAAAGTTTTCTCTGAAAATTTTCATAAAACGCTGTCTAGTGGTATTCTTCTAAGGTGGCACCCTGCTCTGTCATCTTACTCTGATGGTGCTGAATTGTGTCTTTTAATCCCTTTTGTCCCCCTCCCGGGGCATTCCGAGTCCCCCCCCCCATTTACATCACAAATTTAAATATTCGAAAACAACTGATGTAACTGGGTATTGTTGGGACTCTGCTCTGGTCAAGTCTTATAATATGCCCCTATGTTCTGATTCATGAAATTCTAAATTTAAAAAAAACAACACAAACAATCAACAACAGAGCAACCAAAATTTCGGTCGAACATGCCTCTGGTTTTTACATTCTCGTCTGGCATTCGTCCTATAGTCTATAGATCCGTTATATCCCTCAAATATTTTTTTTGTTGCCATTTAGAAAGGGCTGGGAAGACATTTTATGCTCTAAAATATATTGACTGTATAGAAGGAGCGTCTGTAAACAGATAAGATTATTATCCACAGTGTTCCTTGAAAACCCACGGCCCGCAGCAGCAGCCGGACAAAATGTGTAATTTTAAAGATTGTGATAAGTTATGAAAAGTGGCAGACGGGCTACCAAAATAACACAAAGCTCTTTTATCAAAATGTAAATTTTAAAAAGTGCTCATGGTTCATTCTTAATTAATTATATAGTTTGCAATTGGCTTCAGGGCATAAAATAACATTAACATTATGTCATGATTCATGATTATAGTCATAATTAATTAGCTTCAAGATTTAACGTTGTCGTTGATATACATTAAGCTTAAATATTTTAAATCTACTAGTGTCATTTAAAGAAAAAAGATTTAACTTGTCTCAGGTTATTTCAATTTGATACAAAATATTCAAAATATACTGCACAAAAATAATAAATTAACAATGTTATTTTAATGAAATGTATAAATAAATATAAAAAAAGATCGAAATGTTTTATGGTAAATGTGAGCTAAGGACCGGATGTATTGTGAGACTGCCGATGACTGATTGCACCATATGATAACATTACAATAATGTTTTTTATTTTCAAGAAATAATAACTTAGGCTTCGCGTGAATTAATATAACCCGTGTTTGTAACAACATTGTTAATTAATAACCAAGACTTCAAAGTGTAATGAAATAAGTAAGAATATTATTTTCATCGATTTTTGGGATATTCTGCATATTATTTATTGTGTAGTAGTGTTGTGTCCAGATTTCTACTTTCACTTTCATTTTAAATAGTAAAAGTAAATTATACTAAATTATACACTATAAATTATATTATTCATTGTAAATAAATAATAAAGTATATGAAATATATTAATAATGAATAATATGGAGTTCTGAATAACTAAACTCATATTCAAAACTAATAACCAATAGTCAATAGGCTAAACTTTGAATTTGATCAAAATTACTAGTATTACTAGTCTAACTAGTAATTTTGATCAAATTCAAAGTTTAGCCTATTGACTAAATAGCACTAGATACATAAGTTTGTAAGTTACGAAGTACTAGTATTAGGAGGCAGGCTAAAATTTATTTATTTAAATTTAAAGTTATTAGATTCAAAGTAGGCCCTACATCACACATGTGTTATTTAAGTAATTTTAATTTAAAGTTTAAATTAAGTAAAGTGAGTAAAGGGTAAATTAAGTAAAGGGTAAAAGTAAAGGCAAGGAAAGCGTTATCCCCAGAATTCTGCGAATAACGTTGAACTTTATCCCCAGAATTCTGTGAATGACTCTCGACATTGATGGGAGAATTCAGTGAACTATTCTCAAAGCTAATTTTGAGCATTATTTATCATTATATCATGTATATCAAGTAAATTCACGTTGATTATAATAATTATAACTGACCTGAATAAGAAAACAGTACCAGCCTTATTGTTTTTCATATTGATTTTAAGTTTATAATTATATTTTAGAATCTGTTCAGTCCACTGAGCTATTTTTATCTAGCTCACTAGTATAACTAAATATTAAGTATAGCCCATTGCGTTTTCGATATATGATATAGGCCAATATATTTCTCATATATATATATATATATATATATATATATATATATATATATATATATATAATATATATATATATATATATATATATATATATATATATATATATATATATATATATAATATATATATATATATATATATATATATATATATATATTATAGGATTTGCTATAAGAACTATTATTAGTATTATTATTAGTAATGATAGTAATCTAGGCTTTAGGCTTAGACATAGGCAAACTAGGCACTAGGCAGCCGCCTAGGGACTCCGATTAGTTTCATCATCATTGTCATTAATGGGGGCCTCGCACAAGAATTTTTCTACATTTATTCTTTTATTTTTTTATTACATTTTATTTAGGGTCACCAAATTCACTTCGCCAAGGTCCAAGGGCCTCCAATTCCTTTAGACAAGTCCTGCATTAATATAGGTTTATAGTCCTCAGTCCATGACGTATTTTTGGAGAATATAGGACACTGTATTTATTTATAATATAGGATAGGGTATTAGTACTATTATTAGTAATAGTACTAGTAGTGTTAGCAATATTGGCAATATATTCAATTGTGCCGCTACCAAGGTCGCGTCGCAGTGGGATGAACGTGAATCATTTAAATATTATGCAATAACAAAAGGTTAAAAATAGGAACAAAAATTAATTAAAAAGAAAACATAAAAAAAGATTCCCCATCTAAAAATCGAACCCTGTAAAAAAAAATTCAAAAAAAAATTCCACTAGCGAAAATCGAACCCTGTACCACATCATCAACTGTTCTTCACTCTACCATGCGGCCACGAAGACATTATGAAATCTGAGCTTTTTAAAGTATAGATATTCGTCTCTATAACCACAGAATTCTGGGGATAACGTTATTCGCAGAATTCTGGGGATAACGTTGAAAATTATTCTCAGAATTCTAGGGATAACCACTCCGTAAAGGCAAAGGGTTTTTGTTGTTAAACTACGCTACAGCAGGGTAGATAAGTTAAACTTAAACTTAAAGTTGATCAATTTTCAATGTCAGTATCAGTAATGACAAATGGATGAGTAAAAATAAAATGTATTTTCAAATCAAGTTTACTAATACTAATACTAATTCTAATTACTAATTTATAATAATATAATTATAAAATATAATACTAACAGTCTTATCAGTCTATCCTTTATTAAGTATAAGTAAGTCTAAGTGTAATATTAATTAAAATTAAAGTATTAAATGCAAAACTCTCAATACTTCACTTAGCCTCAATTAACTCACTATTTAAAGTTTAAAGCTAAAAAAAATAAAAATAATTCATTTGCTCAACCTGTTACTTTTATTATGAACTTTAAATAATGTTGTCATTAATAATTCATTTGTTTCATCTTGGAAATTAATTAAATTTAAAGTCATTTTAATTATGAGAAATTCCCTGACGCCCATGCCCATCGTCAGTGACAACAGGCAACCAGCATAGGAAATAGAGCTATGAGGGAGATACTTACATGTTATTTGTATTGAATTGATATAGAAAATTTTGTAGTTTATATTCTTAAAATAAAATTTTCTCAGTATATTTTTGCTGATCATGCCTGAGCTTCCAAGACTGAGTGGAGCACTACGTGCCTTTGGTACAGTTTCTCAAGTTGATGGTAATGGACATGGACATACCAATGATTTGAATTTGCGTAAATCACTGGCTCTTCAAAAGCAAAAAGAAAGAAGTCCATCTTGGGACAATTTAGTTGGATTATTAAAAAAGAATGCTAATGCAAGCCACAGTGAAATAGCTGCAACAACTAAACAGTTAATAGCTACAGCAAAATCTATTGGTGAGTCATATTGTAAATATAAAGAAACTTTGAAATTCAAGTTGTAAATAAGTAATAAGATTGATAATAAAGAATTTTAAAAAAAAATCAATCTTACATTAAACTGTAATTTTGTCTAAACTTAAAAAAAAATGACATACTAGATACGCCCCGTGGCATAGCATACGCCACAGACTTGCTCATGGATGATGCAAAGAAAGGGGGGAAAGAACTGACAGGAAGTACAGCACGAAAAAATCAAAACAACGCGAGTGAACGTCGGTAGGGGAACCACCGACGCATTGTTGGTCTCGAAACATTCGCAATGCGGTTTTCTACATGCCCACCACCCTTTACCACCCTAGCTTGCCAACCATAAACTGTAATTGGCCGACCATTGCGAGGGTCAACCATGTTCGCAAAAGGGGAAAAGAACGGGCACAAACACATTTTTAAAAATTAAATAATAATGTTTACGCTGGGGCTTGAACCCAGCACCGTCCTCGTGTAAGGCGGACGTGATAACCACTACACTACGAATCACATGTTATTTTTTAAAGTACAAGGCAAGGGAACTCAAGAAGCATTGTTGGTCTCGAAACATGCCCACCTCCCCTTTTTTTTTAACCCACTTCGCTTGATTGGTCGACCCCATCGAGGGTCGTTCGTCATGCTTGTTTCCACATACTCGCTTTGGTGAATTATATATAGATTATGTCCTTCATTTATTTTCTAACCAGCAATCTGTATCCACTTCTTAAAAAATTTGGGTCATCTACAATGTTCCCTCTAAGGTTCATTGGTCTGTGTGCAGCGTAAAAAAACTCGTGTGCAAAGCTGCACAGCATCCATTTTTTCTTCATTATTTTTCAAAATTTGCTGCGCTGTAATTCTTAACTGTTGCGCGGCATCGGTCAGATATCTGCGCAGCGGCAGCTTAAAGGGAACATTAGTCATCTACTGCTTATTTAGGAATATTTATTCTATTCATTGATTCAGTCTTCCTACACATATTAGTGATTGAGATGTGGGTAAAAAAACCCACACTTTTCTGTCTAATGTTTTCAATTTTATTATTATGTTCTTAATATTGGTTAATTTTTTACTCATAATGAATTTTTATTTTTTCATCAGTTGGATCAGAGGAATCATCAGAAACTGTTGAATGTGGGGCTGCTTTCTTATTTGATGTTTTTAAGTCTGTTGAAAATGTGGGACAGAGAGAAGCCACTCAGCTGCGCAGCACTTTTGGGCCTTATCCTGCCAGTGCTGCGACCAAAGCATGTAGTCTGGTGAAAAAACTTGTTGGATGGCTGCCCGAGTCTGCTCTCGAAGAGTTAACCTTAGAGAGAGAGGAAGGTTGTCGACACTTGCAATTATCTTTTGTCATAGATAGAATAGAAACAAATATACTCATAATCCTTAGTTTTAAATTACAACCATACTATTATATCATACTTCCAAGGAAGGCTACAATAACATTTTATTTTATTACCAGTTTATATATTTTTAGAGTTATTATTTCAGATGCATTTTGGTTTTAGGCATGGATTTTTTTTTCATCATGTAAGAAAATATAATAAAAATAATGATAAAATTTGATTGTAATGTCATTGTATTATTTATATCTAATTTCAATTTTTTGCTGTTAAGGAGATGGAGCTGCAAGCACAGAAGAATTTGGACACTCTATAAAGTTCACAGTTCCTTACGACACTGTTGAGAATGAAGATCAAGTTTCTAGTGAAGATGAAGAGGATGCTTCAGATAATGTAACTAGAGATTTCAACCTTCGATACACTGCTGCAGCAGCTACTCCAAAGGACCACAAAAAAACTTCAGAAGTCAGCGGGGAAAGAAGATCTTTGGAGTTTGACTCTACTTGGATGCGAAATATTATAGGAAAGTTTTTTGAAGGCAATGAGACTGCAATCAGTCTAGGTATGGATGAACTAACTTCAACAATCTATGATGTCCTCAGCTCAGGCCGTAAGGATGAGGAGCTTCAGAATGAGGTTAGTTTTTCAAGTAACATGAGCATTACCAAGTTATCATTGTAAAGATACTCTATCAAATTAGTTAACATGACAATTACCAAGTAATCATTTCATATAGACATTATAAATACTTTGTCAAATTAGTTATCAGGCTGCTGAAGAAGGGAATGGGAGTTTTCCTCTTTTTTTTTGTGTGTTACATCTTCTGCATGTAAAGATTAGCATTCCTTGTATTTAAAAAAAAACTCATAGTTGTTATTATATTTGTATTTTCTGTTTTATATCTTATAATGGTTAACAAATGTTTAATATACTTTTATTTATGTAAGTTTAAATGTTTTTTGTGTTAATGTGATAAATGTTTAGAAAATTGTAACTATTTTTGCTGAAATTATGTAACATAATTTATCAGATATAATTTTGTAAAATTTGTATTCATATGCCATATTATCATCATGTGAAATGAAATTTTCTCTGGGAGGATGATAACTTGAGACTAGTAAATATATTTCCTCTAAACTTCCAGCTTTTTGACCTTCTTGGCTTTGACCGTTTCGAGTTGATACAACAGCTTCTAGTCAACCGTAACAACATAATCAAGGCTCACATGACAGAATCTACTAGAGCTATTCTGCAACAGATGCCAAGTATGTCCCTGGTTTCTAATGTAAATTAAGTTTAGTATTATAATGCACTGGCCACGGCATTATTGAGTGACTGTGACACAATGCTCTGTTGGTAACCTGTTCAAGGGACTTGGTTGCTAGGTGACATGGGACATGTATGTAAATGACTCGGTTAGACACTAAAAACTTTGAGGCTCATCCCATTCTGAGTTAACTTGCCCTCATGATAAAATTAGGCAAGGATAAGAGTGAAGGGGCTGTTAAAATTCCAACTCTCAGTCACTTAAATAAAAATTAAGCTCACCAAGCATGATGCTCACCATAAAATAGATTTTGTCTTTGCCTATATAGGAAACAGAGTCAGAAAAATATGTGTTCATCCTGCAAATAATTAAAAAATAATAATATGAAAATGTTCTTAATTGCTGTTTTTTTACAATAGCTTTTTCTTCCTAATGGTTGTTGTGCTTTCAATTAAATTTATGTCATTTTATTCAGTTAAATATCATGTTTTTTTGTTTTGTAGTTATTTTTTACATCTCGTAACTCTGCCATTACATAATTGTGTTTTAGAGAAGAAATCAGAGAATGAACGACCAACTTATGGATGTCAAGTTATGGTCCAGGTAATTAAATATATGTTTGCTTGGTGGGTCAACACAAACCAACTTTGTGCTTGTAACATGTGGGCAGAAATGCATAATTAATAATAAATCCAGATGGTGCTCCTCATATCCACCAATATTTAATTGTACATATAGAGTGGGTTTCTTAACATGAGCGTTTCATGTTATTT